>PVJX010017405.1:0-38395 GCA_004027295.1 Dolichotis patagonum
AGGCTGCTTACTTGTTGGCTTGGCGCCCTGAGTTCCAGCGTGGCACGGATCTCAGGAGACGCTGTTGCTTCTGGTTTCCCCTTCCTGGGGTGGCCGCAGCTCCCCAGACCACAGCCACTTTCCAGAGCGGCAGACTGCTTACTGCTTGGATCAGTGCCCTAATTTCCAGCGTACTGCAGATCTCAGGAAAAGCTCTTGCATCTGGTTTCCCCGCCCTGGTGTGGCCATGGCCCCCGCACCACAGTAATTTTCAGGGGCGACAGGCTGCTTACTGGTTGGATTTTCACCCTAAGTTCCAGCGTGGCTTGCACCTCAGGAGACGCTCTTGTTTCTGGTTTACCCGCCCTGGGGTGGTCGTGGCTTGCCAGACCACAGTCACCTTCCAGGTGGGCAGGCTGCTTACTGGTTGGCTCAGTACGCTAAGTTCCAGCATGGCCCGGATCTCAGGAAACGCTCTTGCTCTGGTTTCCCTGCCCTCTGGTGGCCACGGCTCCACAGACCACAGTTATTTTCCAGGGCACAGGGTGCTTACTGTTTGGCTTGGCGCCCTAAGTTCCAGCATAGTGTGGATCACAGGAGACGCTCTTGCTTCTGGTTTCCCCACCCTGGGGAGGCCACAGCTTGCCAGACCAGTCACTTTCCAGGGTGGCAGCCTGCTTACTGGTTGACTCAGCACCCTAAGTTCCAGCATGGCGCGGATCTCAGAAGATGTTCTTGCTTCTGGTTTCCCCGCCATGGGGTGGTCGAGGCTTGCCAGACCACAGTCATTTTCCAGGGCGACATGCTGCTCACTGGTTGGATTGGTGCCCTAAGTTCCAGCATGGCGGAGATCCGAGGAGACGCTCTTGCTTCTGGTTTCCCCGCCCTGGGGTGGTCGGTGCTTGCCAGACCGCAGTCAACTTCCACGGAGGCAGGCTGCTTACTGGTTGGCTCAGTGCCCTAAGTTCCAGCATGGCACGGATCTCAGGAGACGCTCTTGCTTCTGGTTTCCCCATCCTGGGGTGGCCGCAGCTCCCCAGACCACAGCCACTTTCCAGGGTGGCAGACTGCTTACTGCTTGGATCGGCACCCTAATTTCCAGCGTACTGCAGATCTCAGGAGAAGCTCTTGCGTCTGGTTTCCCCGCCCTGGCGTGGCCGTGGCCCCCCCCCCACAGTAATTTTCTGGGGCGACAGGCTGCTTACTGGTTGGATTTTCACCCTAAGTTCCAGCGTGGCTTGCACCTCAGGAGATGCTCTTGTTTCTGGTTTACCCGCCCTGGGGTGGTCGTGGCTTGCTAGACCACAGTCACCTTCCAGGTGGGCAGGCTGCTTACTGGTTGGCTCAGTGCCCTAAGTTCCAGCACGGCCTGGATCTCAGGAAACGCTCTTGCTTCTGGTTTCCCCGCCCTCTGGTGGCCAAGGCTCCACAGACCACAGTCATTTTCCAGGGCACAGGGTGCTTACTGTTTGGCTTGGCGCACTAAGTTCCAGCATAGCGTGGATCACAGGAGACGCTCTTGCTTCTGGTTTCCCCACCCTGGGGAGGCCACAGCTTGCCAGACCAGTCACTTTCCAGGGCAGCAGCCTTCTTACTGGTTGACTCAGTGCCCTAAGTTCCAGCATGGCGTGGATCTCAGGAGACGCATTTTCTTCTGGTTTCCCCGCACTGGGGTGGCCCCAGCTTGCCAGAGCAGTCACTTTCCAGGGTGGCAGACTGCTTACTGGTTAGCTGAGTGCCCTAAGTTCCAACATGGCACTGATCTCAGAAGATGTTCTTGCTTCTGGTTTCCACGCCCTGGGTTGGCCGATGCTCCCCAGGCCACAGTCATTTTCCAGGGCGACATGCTGCTCACTGGTTGGATTGGTGCCCTAAGTTCCCGCGTGGCGCGGATCTCAGGAGATGCTCTTGCTTCTGGTTTCCCTGCCCTGGGGTGGTCGTGGCTTGCCAGACCGCAGTAACTTTTGAGGGTGGCAGGCGGCTTACTGGTTGGCTCAGCACCCTATGTTCCAGCGTGGCGCGGATCTCAGGAGACGCTCTTGCTTCTGTTTTTCCCGTCCTGCGGTGGCCCCGGCTCCCCAGACCACAGCCGCTTTCCAGGGCAGCAGACTGCTTACTGCTTGGCTCGGTGCCCTAAGTTCCAGCATGGCGCAGATCTCAGGAGACGCTCTTGCTTTGGTTTCCCCGCCCTGGGGTGGCCGCGGCTCCCCAGACCTCAGTCATTTTCCAGGGGAACAGGCTGCTTCCTGTTTGGATTGGCAACCTCAATTGCAGCGTGGCGCGCATCTCAGGAGACCCTCTTGTTTGTGGTTTCCCCGCCCTGGGGTGGTCCCGGCTTGACAGACCACAGTCACCTTCCAGGGAGGCAGGCTGCTTACTTGTTGGCTCAGTGCCCTATGTTCCAGTGTGCCGGAGATCTCATGAGACGCTCTTGCTTCTGGTTCCCCTGCCCTGGGGTGTCCACTACTTCCCAGACCACAGTCGCATTCCAGGGAGCCAGGCTGCTTACTTGTTGGCTAGGCACCCTAAATTCCAGCACGGTGGGGATCTCAGGAGATGCTCTTGCTTATGGTTTCCCACCCTGGTGTGGCCGTGGGTACCCTGACCACAGTTATTTTCCAGGGCCGCAGACTGCTTACTGCTTGGCTTGGTGCCCTAAGTTCCAGCATGGCGCGGATCTCAGGAGTAGCTCTGGCTTCTGGTTTCCCCACCATGGGGTGGTCGATGCTTGCCAGACCACAGTCACCTTCCAGGGCGACAGGCTGCTTACTGGTTGAATTGGTGCCCTAAGTTCCAGCATGGCGCAGATCCCAGGAGACGCTCTTGCTTCTGGTTTCCCCACCCTGGGGTGGTCACGGCTTGCCAGACCGCAGTCAACTTCCAGGGAGGCAGGCTGCTTACTGCTTGGCTCAGCGCCCTAAGTTCCAGCGTGGCACGGATCTCAGGAGACGCTCTTGCTTCTGGTTTCCCTGCCCTGGGGTGGCCACTGCTTCCCAGACCACAGTCACATTCAGGGCGGCAGGGTGCTTACTGATTGGCTCAGAGCCCTAAGTTCCAGCATGGTACGAATCTCAGGAGACTCTCTTGCTTCTGGTTTCCTCGCCCTGGCGTGGCCGAGGCTCCCCAGACCACAGTCATTTTCCAGGTCACAGTGTGCTTACTGGTTGCATTGACGCCCTAATTTCCAGGGTGCCTCCGATCTCAGGAGGCGCTCTTGCTTCTGGTTTCCCCGCCCTGGGGTTACCAAGGCTCCCCAGACCACAGTCACTTTCCAGGGCAGCTGGCCTCTTACTCGTTGGCTTGGTGCCCTAAGTTCCAGCGTGCCGTGGATATCAGTAGACGCTCTTCCTTCTGGTTTCCCCGCCCTGGGGTAGCCGCGGCTCCCCAGACCAGAGTCATTTTCCAGGGCACAGGGTGCTTACTGGTTGCATTGACGCCGTAAGTTCCAGGGTGGCGTGAATCTCAGGAGACGCTCTTGCTTCTGGTTTCACCACCATGGGGTGGTTGCGTTTTTCCAGACCACAGTCATATTTAATGGCGACTGGCTGCTTATTGGTTGGATTGGCGCCCTAAGTTCCAGCATGTTGCGGATCTCAGGAGACGCTCTTGCTTCTGGTTTCCCTGTCCTGGGGTGGCTGCAGCTTGCCAGACCAATCACTTTCCGGGGCGCAGGATGCTTACTGGTTGGCTTGGCCCCCTAGTTTCAATGTGGCGCGGATCTCAGGAGATGCTCTTGCTTCTGGACTCCCCGCCATGGGGTGGTCATGGCTTTCCAGACCACAGTTATTTTCAGGACAACAGGCTGCTTACTGGTTGGATTGGCACCCTAAGTTCCAGCATGGCGTGGATCTCAGGAGATGCTCTTGCTTCTGGTTTCCCGGCCCTGGGGTGGTCGCGGCCTGCCAGACCATAGTCACCTTCCAGGATGGCAGGCTGCTTACTGGTTGGCTCGGTGCCTTAAGTTCCAGCATGGCGTGGATCTCAGGAGACACTGTTGCTTCTGGTTTCCCTGCCCTGGGGTGGCCACAGTTTGCCAGACGACTCACTTTCCAGGGCGGGAGGCTGCTTACTGGTTGGCTCAGTGCCCTAAGTTCCAGCATAGCCCGGATCTCAGGAGATGCTCTTGCTTCTGGTTTCCCCACCCTGGGGTGGCCCTGGCTCCCCAGATCACAGTCACTTTCCAGGGCGGCAGGCTGCTTACTGGTTGGCTCAGCGCCCTAAGCTCCAGCGTGGCTCGGATCTTAGGAGATGGTCTTGCGTCTCATTTCCCCGCCCTGGGGTGGTCGAGGCTCGCCAGACCACAGTCACCTTCCAGGGTGGCAGCCTGCTTACTGATTGGTTCAGCGCCCTAAGTTCCAACATGGCGCGGATCTCAAGAGATGCTCTTGCTTCTCGTTTTGCCTCCCTGGGGTGGCTGTGGCTTGCCAGAACACAGTCACTTTCCAGGGAGGCAGGCTGCTTACTGATTGGCTCTGCACCCTAAGTTCCAGCATGGCAGGGATCTCAGGAGATGTTCTTGGTTCTGGTTTCCATGCCCTGGGGTGGCCAACGCTCCCCAGACCACAGTCACTTTCCAGGGCAGGAGGCTTCTTACTGGTTGGCTCAGCGCCCTAAGCTCCAGCGTGGCACGGATCTTAGGAGATGCTCTTGCGTCTCGTTTCCACTTTCTGGGGTGGCCTCGGCTCCCCAGAACACAGTCATTATCTAGGGCACAGGGTGCTTACTGGTTGGATTGGCGCCCTAAGTTCCAGCATGGCTCGGATCTCAGGAGATGCTGTTGCTTCTGGTTTCCCCGCCCTGGGGTGGTCGAGGCTCACCGGACCGCAGTCACCTTCCAGGGTGGCAGCCTGCTTACTGGTTGGCTCAGTGCCCTAAGTTCCAGCATGGCGCGGATCTCAGGAGATGCTCTTGCTTCTTGTTTTGCCACCCTGGGGTGGCTGTGGCTTGCCAGAACACAGTCACTTTCTAGGGAGGCAGGCTGCTTACTGATTGGCTCTGCACCCTATGTTGCAGCGTGGCGTGGATATCAAGAGATGCTCTTACTTATGGTTTCCCGCCCCTGGGGTGGCCATGGCTCCCCAGACCACAGTCACTTTCCAGGGCGGCAGACTGTTTACTGCTTCGCTCTGCACCCTAAGCTCCAGCGTGGTGCGGATCTCAGGAGATGCTCTTGCTTCTGGATTCCCCACCCTGGGGTGGCCCCAGCTTGCCAGACCAGTCACTTTCTAGGGTGGCAGACTGCTTACTGGTTGGCTGAGCACCCTAATTTCCAGCATGGCCGGGATCCCAGGAGATGTTCTTGGTTCTGGTTTCCATGCCCTGGGGTGGCCGACGCTCCCCAGACCAGTCATTATCCAGGGTCACAGGCTGCTCATTGTTTGGATTGGCACCCTAAGTTCCAGCATGGCGCGGATGTCAGGAGACGCTCTTGCTTATGGTTTCCCCATCCTGGGGTGGCTTCGGCTCCCCAGACCACAGCCACTTTCCAGGGCGGCAGAATGCTTACTGCTTGGCTCGGCGCCCTAATTTCCAGCGTGCCGCAGATCTCAGGAGATGTTCCCTGCTTCTGGTTTCCCTGCCCTGGGGTGGCCACTGCTTCCCAGACCACAGTCACATTCCAGGGCGGCAGGCTGCTTACTGATTGGCTCGGAGCCCTAAGTTCCAGCATGTCGCGAATCTCAGGAGACTCTCTTGCTTCTGGTTTCCCCGCGCTGGGGTGGCCGAGGCTCCTCAGACCACAGTCATTTTCCAGGTCACAGGGTGCTTACTGGTTGCATTGACGCCCTAAGTTCCAGGGTGGCTCCAATCTCAGGAGAGGCTCTTGCTTCTGGTTTCCCCACCCTGGCGTGGCTGCAGCTCACCAGACCAGTCACTTTCCAGGGCAGCAGGCTCTTTACTGGTTGGCTTGGCACCCTAAGTTCCAGCGTTGCGCGGATCTCAGGAGACGCTCTTGCTTCTGGTTTCCCTGCCCTGGGGTTGCCAAGGCTCCCCAGACCACAGTCACTTTCCAGGGCAGCTGGCCTCTTACTCGTTGGCTTGGTGCCCTAACTTCCAGCGTGTCATGGATATCAGTAGACACTCTTGCTTCTGGTTTACCCGCCCTGGGGGCGCCGAGGCTCCCCAGACCACAGTCAGTTTCCAAGGCAGCAGGCTGCTTACTGGTTGGATCGGCGCCCTAAGTTCCAGCATGGTGCGGATCTCAGGAGATGCTTTTGCTTCTGGTTTCCCTGCCCTGGGGTGGTCGCAACATGCCAGACCACAGTCACCTTCCAGGGTGGTAGGCTGCTTACTGGTTGGCTCCATGCCCTAAGTTCTAGCATGTTGCGGATCTCAGGAGATGCTCTTGCTTCTGGTTTCCCCGCCCTGGGGTGGCTGCAGCCTGCCAGACCAGTCACATTCCAGGCGGCAGGCTGCTTACTGGTTGGGTGAGCACCCTAAGTTCCAGCATCGTGCGGATCTCAGGAGACACTCATTCTTCTGGTTTCTCCTCCTTCGGGTGGCCGCAAATTTCCAGACCAGTCAATTTCCAGGGTGGCAGACAGCTTACTGATTAGCTTGGCGCCAGAAGTTCCAGCATGGCCGGGATCTCAGGAGACGCTCTTGCTTCTGGTTTCCCCGCCCTGGGGGGGGCACTGCTTTCCATACCACAGTCAATTTCCAGGGCAGGAGGCTGGTTACTGGTTGGCTCGGTGCCCTAATTTCCAGCATGGTTCAGATCTCAGGAGATGCTCTTGATTCTGCTTTCCCCGCCCTGGGGTGGCCGTGGCTTGCCAGACCACAGTCACTTTCCAGGGCAGCAGGCTGCTCAATGGTTGGATCAGCGCCAAAAGTTACAGCATGGCACGGATCTCAGGAGACGCTCTTGCTTCTGGTTTCCCCGCCCTGGAGTGGCCATAGCTCCCCAGACCACAGTCATTTTCCAGGGCACAGGGTGCTTGCTGGTTGAATTGGCGTCCTAAGTTCCAGGGTGGCGCGGATCTCAGGAGATGCTCTTGCTTCTGGTTTCCCCGCCATGGGGTGGTCGCGGTTTGCCAGACCACAGTCATTTTTAAGGGCGACTGGGTGCTTATTGGTTCGATTGCCGCTCTAAGATCAAGCGTGGCTCGAGTCCCAGGAGACGCTCCTGCTTCCGGTTTCCCTGTCCTGGGGTGGCCACAGCTTGCCAGACAAGTCACTTTCCTGGGTGGCAGGATGCTTATTGGTTGGCTTGGTGCCCTAAGTTCCAGCGTGGTGCGGATCTCAGGAGACACTGTTGCTTCTGGTTTCTCCGCTCTGGGATGGCCGCAGCTTGCCAGACCCGTCACTTTCCCAGGCGGCAGACTGCTTACTGGTTGGCTCAGTGCCCTAAATTCCAGCATGGCAAGGATCTCAAGAGACACTCTTGCTTCTGGTTTCCCCTCCCTTGGTTGGCCACTGCTCCCCAGACCTCAGTCGCTTTCCAGGGTGGCAGGCTGCTTCCTGCTTGGCTCAGTGCCCTAAGTTCCAGCGTGGTGAGGATCTCAGGAGACACTCTTGCTTCTGGTGTCCCCGCCCTGGGTTGGTCGTGGCTTGCCAGACCACAGTCACCTTCCAGGGCTGGAGGTTGCTTACTGCTTGGATAGGTGTCCTAAGTTCCAGCATGGCGCGGATCTCAGGAGACGCTGTTGCTTGTGGTTTACCCGCCCTGGCATGGCCGTGGCTCCCCCGACCACAGTCATTTTCCGGGTTGACAGGCTGCTTACTGGTTGGATTGGCACCCTAAGTTCCAGCATGGCGTGCATCTCAGGAGACGCTATTGCTTCTGTTTTCCCCACCCTGTGGTGGCTGCAGCTTGCCAGACCAGTCACTTTCCAGGGCAGCAGGCTGATTACTGGTTGCCTCGGCGCCCTACGTTCCAGCGTGGCGTGGATCTAAGTAGATGCTCTTGCTTCTGGTTTCCCCACACTGGGGTGGCCTCTGCTCCCCAGACCACAGTCATTTTCCAGAGCGACAGGCTGCTTACTGGTTGGAATGGCACCCTCAACTGCAGCGTGGCGTGGATCTCAGGAGAAGCTCATGCTTCTGGTTTCCCAGCCCTGGTGTTGTCGTGGCTCGCCAGACCGCAGTAACTTTCGAGGGTGGCAGGCTGCTTACTGTTTGGCTCAGCGCCCTAAGTTCCAGCGTGGTGCGGATCTAAGCAGATTCTCTTGCTTCTGGTTTCCCCATCCTGGGGTGCCCGTGGCTCCCCAGTCCACAGCCACTTTCCAGGGCGGCAGACTGCTAACTGCTTGGCTCGGTGCCCTAATTTCCAGCGTGCCGCATATCTCAGGAGATGTTCTTGCTTCTGGTTTCCCTGCCCTGGGGTGGCCACTGCTTCCCAGAACACAGTCACATTCTAGGGAGGCAGGTTGCATACTGGTTGGCTCGGCGCCCTTAATTCCACCATGGTGGGGATCCCAGGAGATGCTCTTGCCTGTGCTTTCCTAGCCCTGGGGTGGCTGTGACTTGCCAGACCACAGTCACTTTCCAGGGCGGCAGGCTGCTTACTGGTTGGCTCGGTGCCCTAAGTTCCAGCATGGCACGAATCTCAGGAGACGCTCTTGCTTCTGGTTTCCCCGCCCTGGGGACGCCACACCTTGCCAGACCACAGTTACGTTCCAGGGCGGCAGGCTGCTTACTGCTTGGCTCAGAGCCCTAAGTTCCAGAATGGCGTGGATCTCAGGAGACTCTCTTGCTTCTGGTTTCCCTGCCCTGGGGTGGCCGCGGCTCCCCAGAACACAGTCATTTTCAAGGGCACAGGGTGCTTACTTGTTGGATTGGCGCCCTAAGTTCCAGCATGGTGCGGATCTAAGGAGACACTCTTGCTTCTGGTTTCCCCACCCTGGGGTGGCCACAGCTTGCCAGACCACTCACTTTCCAGGGCGGCAGCCTGCTTACTGGTTGGCTCGGTGCCCTAAGTTCCAGCGTGTCATGGATCTAAGCAGTGGCTCTTGCTCCTGGTTTCCCCGTCCTGGGGTGGCCGCGGCTCCCCAGACCACAGTCACTTTCCGGCACGGAAGGCTGCTTAATGGTTGGCTCCGTGCCCTAAATTCCAGCGTGGCCTGGATCTCAGGAAATGCTCTTGCTTCTGGTTTCCCCACCCTGGGGTGGCCGTGAGTCCTCGGACCACATTCACTATCCAGGGTGGCAGACTGCTAACTGCTTGGCTCGGCGCCCTAATTTCCAGCGTGCCGCATATCTCAGGAGATGTTCTTGCTTCTGGTTTCCCTGCCCTGGGGTGGCCACTGCTTCCCAGAACACAGTCACATTCTAGGGAGGCAGGTTGCATACTGGTTGGCTCGGTGCCCTAAGTTCCAGCATGGCTCAGATCTCAGGAAATGCTCTTGCTTCTGGTTTCCCCGCCCTGAAGTGGTTGCAGCTTGCCAGACCACAGTCACCTTCCAGGGCGGCAGGCTGGTTACTTGTTGGCTTGGGCCCTAAGTTCCAGCATGGCTCTGATCTCAGCAGATGCTCTTGCCTCTCGTTTCCCCACCCTGGGGTTGCCACTGCTCCCTAGACCACAGTTGTTTTCCAGAGCGACAGGCTGCTTACTGGTTGGATTCGCACCCTAAGTTCCAGTGTGGGGCGGATGTCGGGAGATGCTCTTGCTTCTGGTTTCTCCCCCATGGGGTGGTCGAGGCTTGCCAGACCACAGTCAACTTACAGGGCGGCAGGCTGCTTACTGGTTGGATTGGTGCTGTAAGTTCCAGCATGGCGTGGATCTCAGGAGACGCTGTTGCTTCTGCTTTCCCCGCCTTGGCGTGGCCGCGGCTCCCCCAAACACAGTCATTTTCTGGTGTGACAGGCTGCATACTGGTTGGATTTTCACCCTAAGTTTCAGCGTGGCGTGCCTCTCAGGATACACTCTTGCTTCTGGTTTTCCCGCCCTGTGGTGGCCATGAGTCCCCAGACCACAGTCATTTTCCAGGGCACAGGGTGCTTACTGGTTGCATTGACGCCCTATGTTCCAGGGTGGTGCGGATCTCAGGAGACCCTCTTGCTTCTGGTTTCCCCGCCCTGGGATGATCGAGGCCTGCCAGACCACAGTCACCTTCCAGGGCGGCAGGCTGCTTACTGGCTGTTTCAGCTCCTTAAGTTTCAGCATAGCGCGGATCTCAGGAGACGCTGTTGCTTCTGGTCTCCCCGCCCTGGAGTGGCCGAGCCTCCCCAGACTGCAGTTATTTTCCAGGGTGACAGGCTGCTTACTCGTTGGCTCTGCGCCCTAGTTCCAGCATGGCGTGGATCTCAGGAGACGCTCTTGCTTCTGGTTTCTTCGCCCTGGGGTAGCCACAGCTTGCCAGACAAGTCCCTTTCGAGGGTGGCAGACTGCTTACTGCTTGGCTCAGCACCCTACATTCCAGTGTGGCGCGGATTGCAGGAGACGCTCTTGCTTCTGGTTTCCCTGTCCTGGGGTGGCCGCAGTGCCCCAGAGCACAGTCACTTTCCAGGGCGGCAGGCTGCTTACTGGTTGGCCCGACGCTCTAAATTCCAGCATGGCCCGGATATCAGGAGATGCTCTGGCTTCGGGTTTACCCGCCCTGGGGTGGCCACGGCTTGCCAGACCACATTCACTTCAGAGGGCGGCAGGCTGCTTACTGGTTGGCTTGGTGCCATAATTACCAGCATGACACAGATCTCAGGAGATGCTCTTGCTTCTGTTTTCCCCACCATGGGGTGTCCGAGGCTCCCCAGACCACAGTTATTTTCCAGGGTGACAGGCTGCTCACTGGTTGGCTCGGTGCCCTAGTTTCAGCGGGGCGCGCATCTCAGGAGACACTCTTGCTTCTGGTTTCCCTGCCCTGGGGTGGCCGCTGCTTGCCAGAATAGTCACTTTCCAGGGTGGCAGGCTGCTTACTGGTTGGCTCGGTGCCCTAAGTTCCAGCATGGCACCGATCTCAGGAGATGCTCTTGCTTCTGGTTCCCCCCCCTGGAGGGGCCAAGGCTCCCCAGACCAGTCATTTTCCAAGGCAGCAGGCTGCTGACTGGTTGGCTCGGCGCCCTAGTTTCCAGGGTGGCGTGGATCTCCAGAAAAGGTCTTGCTTCTGGTTTCCCCGCCCTCGGGTGGCCAAGCCTCCCCAGACCACAGTTATTTTCCAGGGTGACAGGCTGCTTACTGGTTGGCTCTGCGCCCTAGTTCCAGCATGGCATGGATCTCAGGAGACGCTCTTGCTCTGGTTTCTCCGCCCTGGGGTTGCTGTAGCTTGCTAGACCAGCCCCTTTTGAGGGTGGCAGACTGCTTACTGCTTGGCTCGGTGCCCTACGTTCCAGTGTGGCGCAGATTTCAGGAGACGCTCTTGCTTCTGGTTTCCCCGTCCTGGGGTAGCCGCGGCACCCCAGACCACAGTCACTTTTCAGCATGGCAGGCTGCTCACTGGTTGCCTCGACGCCCTAAGTTCCAGCATGGCACCGATCTCAGAAGATGCTCTTGCTTCTGGTTTCCCTGCCCTGGGGTGGCCACGGCTTGCCAGACCACAGTCACTTCAGGGGGCTGCTGGCTGCTTACTGGTTGGCTCGGCACCTTTGTTCCAGCATGGCGCGGATCTCAGGAGATGCTCTTGCTTCTGGTTTCCCCGCCATGGTGTGGCCACGGCTTGCCTGACCACAGTCACTTTCCAGGGCAACAGGCTGCTAACTGGTTGGCTCCGTGCCCTAGTTCCAGCATGGCACGGATCTCAGGAGATGCTCTTTCTTCTGGTTTCTCCTCTTTGGGGTGGCCGCAACTTTCCAGACCAGTCACTTTCCAGGGCGGCAGACTGCTTACTGGTTAGATTGGCGCCCAAAGTTCCAGCATGGTGGGGATCTCAGGAGATGCTCTTGCTTCTGGTTTCCCTGCCCTGGGGGGGCCACTCTTTTCCATACCACAGTCAATTTCCAGGGCAGCAGGATGGTTAATGGTTGGCTCGGTGCCCTAATTTTCAGCATGGTTCGGATCTCAGGAGATGCTCTTGCTTCTGCTTTCCCCGCCCTGGGGTGGCCGTGGCTTGCCAGACCACAGTATCTTTCCAGGGCGGCAGGCTGCTTAATGGTTGGATCAGTGCCAAAAGTTACAGCATGGCACGGATCTCAGGAGACGCTCTTGCTTCTGGTTTCCCCGCCCTGGGGTGGCCATGGCTTTCCAGACCACAGTCACCGTCCACAGCAGCTGGCTGTTTACTGGTTGGCTTGGCACCCTTGTTTCAGCATGCCGCGGATCTCAGGAGATGCTCTTGCTACTGGTTTCTCTGTCATCGGGTGGCCACGGCTCACCTGACCACAATGACTTTCCAGGGTGACAGGGTGCTAACTGGTTGGCTTGGTGCCCTAGTTCCAGCGTGGCTCGAATCTCAGCAGATGATCTTGCTTATGGTTTCCCCGCCCTGGGGTGGCCGCAGCTTGCCAGACCAGTCACTTTCCAGGGCAGCAGACTGCCTACTGGTTGGCACAGTGCCCTAAATTCCAGCATGGCATGGATCTCAAGAGACGGTCTTGCTTCTGGTTTCCCCGCCCTTGGTTGGCCACTGCTCCCCAGACCACAGTCACTTTCCAGGGTGGCAGGCTGCTTACTGGTTGGCTGTGTGTCCTAAGTTCCAGCGTGACGCGGATCTCAGGAGACGCTCTTGCTTCTGGTTTCCCCGTCCTGGCGTGGTCTCGGCTCCTCAGACCAGAGCCAATTTCCAGGGCGGCAGACTGCTAACTGCTTGGCTTGGTGCCCTAATTTCCTGTGTGCCGCAGATCTCAGGAGATGTTCTTGCTTCTGGTTTCCCTGCCCTGGGGTGGCCACTGCTTCCCAGACCACAGTCACATTCTAGGAAGGCAGGCTGCATACTGGCTGGCTTGGCACCGTATATTCCAACATGGTGGGGATCTCAGGAGGTGCTCTTGCCTCTGCTTTCCTAGCCCTGTGGTGGACTCGACTTGCTAGACCACAGTCACTTTCCAGGGGGGCAGGATGCTTAATGGTTGGTTTGGTGCCCTAAGTTCCAGCATGGCATGAATCTCAGGAGACGCTCTTGCTTCTGGTTTCCCTGCCCTGGTGTGGCCACAGCTTGCCAGACCACAGTCACATTCCAGGGTGGCAGGCTGCTTACTGCTTGGCTCGGAGCCCTACGTTCCAGCATGGTACGGATCTCAGGAGAGTCTCTTGCTTCTGGTTTCCCTGCCCTGGGGTGGCCACGGCTCCCCAGACCACAGTCATTTTCCAGGGCACAGGGTGCTTACTTGTTGAATTGGCGCCCTAAGTTCCAGCATGGTGCAGATTTAAGGAGATGCTCTTGCTTCTGGTTTCCCCACCCTGGGGTGGTCGTGGCTTGCCAGACCACAGTTACCTTCCAGGGAGGCAGGCTGCTTATTCGTTGGCTCGACGCCCTAAGTTCCAGCATGGTGCAGATCTCAGGAGACACTCTTGCTTCTGGTTTCCCCTCCCTGGGGTGGCCACAGCTTGCCAGACCAGTCACTTTCCAGGGTGGCACTCTGCTTACTGGTTGGCTCGGCTCCCTAAGTTCCAGCTTGTCACAGATCTAAGCAGATGCTCTTGCTTTTGGTTTCCCCGCCCTGGAGTGGTCGCGGCTTGCCAGACCACAGTCACCCTCCAGGGCGGCAGGCTGCTTACTTGTTGGCTTGGCGCCCTAAGTTCCAGGATGGCGCAGATCTCAGAAGACACTCTTGCCTCTGGTTTCCCCGCCCTGGTGTGGCCACTGCTCCCCAGACCGCAGTCATTTTCCAGAGCGACAGGCTGCTTACTGGTTGGATTCACACCCTAAGTCCAGCGTGGTGTGCATCTCAGGAGATGCTGTTGCTTCTGCTTTCCCCACCCTGGCGTGGCCGTGGCTCCCCCAACCACAGTCATTTTCTGGGGCGACAGGCTGCATACTGGTTGGATTTTCACCCTAAGTTTCAGCGTGGCGTGCATCTCAGGAGATGCTCCTGCTTCTGGTTTACCCCCCCTGGGGTGGTCGTGGCTTGCCAGACCACAATCACCTTCCAGGGCGGCAGGCTGCTTAGTGGTTGGCTCAGCACCCTAAGTTCCAGTATGGCACGGATCTTAGGAAATGCTCTTGCTTCTGGTTTCCCCGCCCTGGGGGGCCGCAGCTTGCCAGACCAGTCACTTTTCAGGGAGGCAGGCTGTTTACTGGTTGGCTCGGTGCCTTAAGTTCCAGCTTGGCGCGGATCTCAGGAGATGCTCTTGCTTCTGGTTTCCCCACCCTGCAGTGGCCTCGGCTCCCCAGACCACAGTCATTTTCCAGGGCACAGGGTGCTAACTGGTTGCATTGATGCCCTAAGTTCCAAGGTGGCGCAGATCTCAGGAGACTCTCTTGCTTCTGGTTTCCCCGCCATGGGGTGGTCGCGATTTGCCAGACCAGAGTCATTTTTAAGGGCGACTGGGTGCTTATTGGTTCAATTGCCGTTCTAAGATCCAGCGTGGTGCGAAACTCAGGAGACGCTCTTGCTTCTGGTTTCCCTGTCCTGGGGTGGCCGCAGCTTGCCAGACAAGTCACTTTCCTGGGCGGCAGGATGCTTACTGGTTGGCTTGGTGCACTAAGTTTCAGCATGGTGAGGATCTCAGGAGACGCTGTTGCTTCTGGTTTCTCCGCTCTGGGATGGCTGCAGCTTGCCAGACCAGTCACTTTCCCGGGCGGCAGACTGCTTACTGGTTGGCTCAGCGCCCTAAATTCCAGCATGGCACGGATCTCAAGAGACATTCTTGCTTCTGGTTTCCCCGCCCTTGATTGGCCACTGCTCTCCAGACCACAGTCACTTTCCAGGGCGGCAGGCTGCTTACTGGTTAGCTCCGCGCCCTAATGTCCAGCGTGGCACAGATCTCGGGAGATCCTCTTGCTTCTGGTTTCCCCACCCTGGGGTGGCTCCTGCTCCCCAGACCACAGTCATTTTCCAGAACGACAGGCTGCTTATTGTTTGGATTGGCGCCCTAAGTTCCAGCATGGCGCGGATCTCAGGAGACGCTCTTGCTTCTGGTTTACCTGCCATGAGGTGGTCGCAGCTTGCCAGACTACAGTCATTTTCCAGGGCGACTGGCTGCTTACTGGTTTTATTGGTGCCCTATGTTCCAGCGTGGCGCACATCTCAGGAGACGCTCTTGCTTCTGGTTTCCCTGCCCTGTGGTTGTCTCAGCTTGCCAGACCACAGTCACCTTCCAGTGCGGCAGGCTGCTAACTGATTTGCTCTGTGCCCTAAGTTCCAGTGTGGTGCGGATATCAGGAGACGCTCTTGCTTCTGGTTTCCCTGTCCTGGGTGGGTGCCGCTCCCCAGATCACAGTCACTTTCCAGGGTGACAGGCTGCTTACAGGTTGGCTCAAAACCCTAGTTCCAACGTGGCGAGGATCTCAGGAGATGCTCTTGCTTGTGGTCTCCCCGCCATGGGCTGGCCTCGGCTTGCCAGACCACAGTCACTTTCCAGGAAGACAGGCTGCTTACTGGTTGGCTCAGCGCCCTAGTTCCAGTGTGGCGTGGATCGCAGGATATGCTCTTGATTATGGTTTTCCCCGCCATGGGGTGGTCGCGGCTTGGCAGACCACAGTCACCTTCCAGGGCAGCACGCTGCTTACTTGTTGGCTCGCTGCCCTCAGTTCCAGCATGGCGTGGATCTCAGGAGACGCTCTTGCTTGTGGTTTCCCCGCCCTGGGGTGGTCGCGGCCTGCCAGACCACAGTCACCTTCCAGGGCAGCAGGCTGCTTACTGGTTGGTTCAGCACCCTAAATTCCATCATGGTGAGGATCTCAGGAGACACTCTTGCTTCTGGTTTCCCCGCCCTGTGGTCGCCGCAGCTTGCCAGACCAGTCACTTTCCAGGGAGGCTGGCTGCTAACTGGTTGGCTCGGCACCCTAAGTTCCAGCGTGGCACGGATCTGAGGAGACGCTCTTGCTTCTGGTTTCCCCACCCTGGGGTGGTCGTGACCTGCCATACCAGTCACTTTCCAGGGTGGCTAGCTGCTTACTTGTTGGCTTGGTGCCCTAAGTTCCAGCATGGCGCAGATCTCAGGAGATGCCCTTGCTTTTGGTTTCCCCGCCCTGGGCTGGCCGAGGGTCTCCAGATCACAATCATTTTCCAGGTCAACAGGCTGCTTACTGCTTGGCTCGGAGCCCTAAGTTCCACCTTGGCGCAGATCTCAGGAGACGCTCTTGCTTCTGGTTTCCCCGCCCTGGGGTGGCCACTGCTCCCCAGACCACAGTCATTTTCCAGAGTGACAGGTTGCTTACTGGTTGTATTGGCACCCTGAGTTCCAGCATGGCGGGGATCTCAGGAGATGCTCTTGCTTCTGGTTTCCCCGCACTGGGGTGGCCACTGCTTGCCAGAGCACAATCACTTTCCAGGGCGGCTGGCTGCTTACTGGTTGGCTCGGCACCCTATGTTCCAGCGTGGCGCGGATCTCAGGAGATGCCCTTGCTTTTGGTTTCCCCGACCTGGGCTGGCCAAGGCTCTCCAGACCACAATCATTTTCCAGGTCAACCGACTGCTTATTGGTTGGCTCGGCGCCCTTGTACCAGTGTGTTGTGGATCTCAGGAGATGCTCTTCATTCTGGTTTCCCCCCATGGGGTGGTTGTGTGTTGCCAGAGCACAGTCACCTTCCAGGGCGGCAGGCTGCTTACTGGTTGGCTCGGAGCCCTAAGTTCCAGCTTGGCACGGATCTCAGGAGACGCTCTTGCTTCTGGTTTCCCCGCCCTGTGGTGGCCATTGATCCCCAGACCACAGTCATTTTCCAGAGCGACAGGCTGCTTACTGGTTGTATTGGCACCCTGAGTTCCAGCGTGGTGTGGATCTCAGGAGATGCTCTTGCTTCTGGTTTCCCTGCCCTGGGGTTGCTGCGGCTCCTCATATCACAGTCACTTTCCAGGGAGGCAGACTGCTTACTGCTTGGCTTGGTGCCCTAAGTTCCAGCGTGGCTCGGATCTCAGGAGACGCTCTTGCTTCTGGTTTTTCTGCCCTTGGGTGGCTGTGGCTTGCCAGACCACAGTCACCTTCCAGGGCGGCAGGCTGCTTCCTGGTTGGCTCGGCGCCCTAAGTTCCAGCATGGCGCCGATCTCAGGAGATGCTCTTCCTTCTGGATTCCCTGCCCTGGGGTGGCCACAGCTTGCCAGACCAGTCACTTTCCAGGGCAGCAGGATGCTTACTGGTTGGATTGTCACCCTAAGTTCCAGTGTGGCGGGGATCTCAGGAGATGCTCTTGCTTGTGGTTTCTCCACCCTGGGGTGGCCGCAGCTTTCCATACAATTCACTTTCCAGGGTGGTAGGCTGCTTACTGGTTAGCTCGGCGCCCTAAGTTCCAGCATGACGGGGATCTCAGGAGACGCTCTTGCTTCTGGTTTCCCCGCTCTGGGGTGGCCACTGCTTGCCAGACCACAGTCAATTTCCAGGGCAGCAGGCTGCTTACTGGTTGGCAAGGTGCCCTAAGTTCCAGCTTGGTTCAGATCTCAGGAGATGCTCTTGTTTCTGCTTTCCCCACCCTGGGGTGGCCGCAGCTTGCCAGACCACAGTCACTTTCCAGGGCGGCAGGCTGCTCACTGGTTGGCTCGGTGCCCTAAGTTCCAGCATGGCTCGGATCTCAGGAGACGCTCTTGCTTCTGGTTTCCCCGCCCTGTGGTGGCCGAGGCTCCCCAGACCACTGTCATTTTCTAGAGCGACAGGCTGCTTACTGGTTTGATTGGCACCCTAAGTTCCAGCGTGTCGCGGATATCTGGAGATGCTGTTTTTTTCTGGTTTCCCCACCCTGGGCTGGCCAAGGCTTGCCAGACCACAGTCACTTTCCAGGGCGGCAGGCTGCTTACAGGTTGGCTCCGTGCCCCAAATTCCAGCATGGTGGGGATCTCAGGAGTTGCTCTTGCTTCTGGTTTCCCTGCCTTGGGGTGTCCACTGCTTGCCAGACCACAGTGACTTTCCAGGTCAGCAGGCTGCTTACTGGTTGGCTTGGTGCCCTAAGTTCCAGCATGGTTTGGACCTCAGGAGATGCTCTTGCTTCTATTTTCCACGCCCTGGGGTGGCTGTGGCTTGCCAAACCACAGTAACTTTCCAGGGCGGCAGGCCACTCACTCCTTGGCTCGGCGCCCTAAGTTCCAGTGTGGCAAGGATCTCAGGAGACACTCTTGCTTTTGGTTTCCCTGCCCTGGGGTGGCCGTGGCTCCCCAGACCACAGTCACTTTCCAGGGTGGCAGGCTGCTCACTGGTTGGCTCGGCGCCCTAAGTTCCAGCATGGCACGGATCTCAGGAGATGCTCTTGCTTCTCTTTTCCCCGCCCTTGGGTGGCTGTGGCTTGCAAGAACACAGTCACATTCCAGGGTGGCAGGCTGCTTACTGCTTGTCTTGGTTCCCTAAGTTCCAGCATGGCGGGGATCTCAGGAGACACTCTTGCTTTTGGTTTCCCCACCCTGGGGTGGCCGAGGCTCCCCAGACCACAGTCATTTTCCAGTGCGGCAGACTGCTTACTGCTTGGCTCAGCGCCCTAAGTTCCAGCTTGGCACAGATCTCAGGAGATGCTCTTGCTCCTGGTTTCCCCACCCTGGGGCGGCTGTGGCTTGCCAGACCACAGTCTCTTTCCAGGGCGGCAGGCTGCTTACAGGTTGGCTCTGCGCCCCAAGTTCTAGCATGGCGCCGATCTCAGGAGACGCTCTTCCTTCTGCTTTCCCTGCCCTGGGGTGGCCACAGCTTGCCAGACCAGTCACTTTCCAGGGCAGCAGGATGCTTACTGGTTGGATTGTCACCCTAAGTTCCAGTGTGGCAGGGATCTCAGGAGACGCTCTTGCTTCTGGTTTCTCCACCCTGGGGTGGCCGCAGCTTTCCATACAATTCACTTTCCAGGGTGGCAGGCTGCTTACTTCTTGGTTCGATGCCCTAAGTTCCAGCATGGCAGGGATCTCAGGAGACGCTCTTGCTTTTGGTTTCCCTGCCCTGGGGTGGCCGTGGCTCCCCAGACCACAGTCATTTTCCAGTGCCGCAGACTGCTTACTGCTTGGCTCAGTGCCCTAAGTTCCAGCATGGCGGGGATCTCAGGAGACACTCCTGCTTTTGGTTTCCCCACCCTGGGGTGGCCAAGGCTCCCCAGACCACAGTCATTTTCCAGTGCGGCAGACTGCTTACTGCTTGGCTCAGTGCCCTAAGTTCCAGCATGGCTCAGATCTCAGGAGACGCTCTTGATTTTGTTTTCCCCACCCTGGGGTGGCCTCGGCTCCCCAGACCACAGTCACTTTCCAGGGCAGCAGGCTGCTTACTGCTTGGCTGGTCGCCCTAAGTTCCTAATTTCTGCCCTAATCATTACAATTTCCTTTCCTCTGTGAGCTTTGAGTTTGACTTGCTCTTCCTTTTATAGAAGCTTGAGATGTACCATTAAGTTATTTATTTTTCTCATTCCATTTTTCTTGATGTGAGTATTTATTTGTATATATTTCCCTGTTAGGACTGCTTTCATTGCATCCCACAAGTTATGATATGTTGTATCTGCATTTTCTTTGTATCATAGGCATTGTTTTATTTCCTCTGTAATTTCATCTGAACCCACTGGTTATTCAGAATGTTGTTGTTTAATTTCTATGTATTTATGCAGGTTGTGCAGGGGTTTTTTTTGCCATTGGTTTCCAATTTTAGTGCACTATGATCAGATATGATGCATGTGATAATTTCAATAATATTGCATTTAGTTAAGAATGCTTTATGGGTTAATATATGGTCTATTTTGGAGAATGCCCCATGTGCCTCTCAGAAGAATATATATTCTGATGTGGTTGGTTGGATCACTCTTCAAACATCTACTAAGTGCATTCACTCACATGTATGATTTAGTTCTGTTTTTTCTTTGCTGACTTTTTGTCTAGTTGATCTATCTCTTTGTGACAGTGGGGTATTAATTTCTCCTATTACAATTGTGTTCTTATGTATTGGTTTTTCATGTCCACTAATATTTTTCTTATATACTTGGGTGCTCCTGTATTTGCTGTGTATATATTTACTATTGTTAGTTCTTCCTCTGTAGTTTTTTTCTTATGAGTATGTAGTGTCCTTCTTTATCTCCTTTATTCCTTTTAGGTTTGAGGTTCACTTTGTCTGCAAAAAGAATAGCTACCCCTGCTTTTTTGTGGGTTCCTGTTGCATGGAAAAATGTTTTCCATCCTTTGACTTTTAATCTATGAGTTTCCTTTTGAGTCAGATGTGTTTCTTGTGTACAGCACATTGTGGTTTCCTGTTTCTTGATCCATTCTGTCAACCCATTTCTTTTGATAGGTGAATTGAGGCCATTTACATTTATGGATATCACTGATATATACTGGCTTGACTTTGTCACGTTGTGTTCCTATTGTTGATTTTCTGCTTTTCTTCCTTGTTTAATTTCTTGTCCAGCCTGGTGGTTTCTTTCTGTTGTTGTTCTGGAGATTGTGGTCATTTTTATCTCTATCTAGCATGTCCTTCAATACTCTTTCTAAGATTGGTTTGGTGGACATGAATTTCTTCAGTTGTTCTTTGTCATGGAAATATTTTGTTTCTCCATTAAATTTGAAAGACAGTTTTGCTGGGTACATCAGTCTGTGTTGAAAGTTGTTTTTTTTTTATGGATTGAAATACTTCACTCCAAACTCATCTTAACTTGAAAGTTTGTTCTGAAAAGTCTGCTCTGATTCTAATGGGATTTACTTGATAGGTGAGTTGTGTGTTTTCTCTAACAACTTCTAGTATTCTGTTTTTATTCTGTATTTCTGAGATGTTAATTCTTATATTTCTCAGTGTAGATTTATGTTGGTTATGACTGGCATTCTATATGCCTCACTTATTTGTATGTCATATTTTTCACCCATTTTGGGAAATTTTCTGCCATTACTTTTGTGAACAGCTTGGTTATGTCCTTTGTGTTGTGTCCTGTATCCTCACTGATGCCTATTAGTCTTACATTGTTTCTTTTGGCATCATCTTGAATCTGCTGGATTGTCATTTCATCCTGCTTTGTTGTTTTTATGTTTTCCCTTTCATGATCGCTATCTGCAATCCTGTCCTCAAGGTCTGAAATTCTATCCTCAGCTTCTTTTAAATGGTTTTCCTAGCTTTCAATACAAATTTTCATTTCTTGGATATCTCTTTTAATTTGTTTCATGGTTTCTGCTTGTTTTCTGAATTGTTCATTCAAAGTTTCAATCAATTTCCCATACTCCTGTATTTTTTATGTATTTCTTCTCTAACTATGCTTAGCAACTCATTTACTAAAGTTATTATTTCTGTCTTTAAATAAGACATTATTTTGAATTTGAGTTCCTCTATAGCCTCATGGATTTGTTTCTTTAATTCATTTGCTATTTTTTCAGAGATTTCTGGTGCATGACTTTTAAAGCCCTCTATTTCATTGTCACCTGTACTTGTTTACTGATGGACTAGATGTTTGAAATTGCATTTTGACTTTTTGTTTTATCATTTTCACCTTTTGGGTAAATATTTGGTCTTTTAATCCCAACAGTCACAATTGTCCACAGTGTGAATATTAGGGTCCTACTGTGTGGTTGATATTTGTCAAATTGCTGGGTACCACAATGAAGAAGAGATCCAGCCACCTGAATTCCTCCTACAGGCCTGTTGGGTGAGTCCTATATTCTTTCTGGGCTAACTAGCCCAGAAGTATTGATGTAGGGCAACTCTTAGTTCCTGCTGTTACTGTATCTTCAGGTTGTTGCAGGTCACCAGATCTTTGTCTATAGTGTTTGTGTCAGCTGAGGCCCTACTGTGTCACTGGGTGTCTCCTAAGTTCTTTTAATTTTCTCTAAGTTGAGGGAGCATTATTGGCACACTCGTCAACCTGTCTGATGTTCTCTGTGTGGAGGGGATTACCCACTCTCTTGCCAGGCTCACCAAGATCTTACAGCTGGAGAGAGTTTCATTTTCACTCCTATTTACCCACTGCAGACATCTATTTTAGGGGCAAACTCACTACACTCACTGGAGCCTGCTGAAGTCTTCTGTTTGGGTGAGGGGTTCCTGAGACTCTCATCCAGCCAGCATGGTAATCCACTATAGTCCAAGGTTCTGGGAGATGGGGTTGGATCCAAAGATCAACTGCAGTACTAGGTTCAGGAGACGTGTGGGTTTCCCAAGGGGCAGGCCCCATGGTGGCAGTCCCAGTCGGCTCAGGTGTGCCTGGGGCTTCTCAGATGTTCCTGGCCGAGGAGGTGGACCCAGTGGCGGCAGTCTGAGGCAGCTCAGGTGTTCCCAGGGCTTCTCAGATTTTCCTAGCCAAGGGGTGGGTCCAGTGATGGACAAGGTGGCTCTGGTGTGCTGGGGGCTTTCCAGTTGTTCCCGGCTGAGAGCCAGGCCCAGTGGTGGCAGTCCAAGGTGGCCCAGGCATGCCAGGGGCTTCCCCAATGTTCAGGCTGAGGGGTGGACCCAGTGGCGGCAGTCTGAGGGAGCTCAGGTGTGCTGGGGGCTTTCCTGATGCTCCCAGTGGTGGGGTGGGCCCAGTGGAAGTCATCCAATGCCACTCAGCTCTTCTGGGGGCTTCCCCGCTGATATATTTCTGCCAGAGAGTCTTCAGACAGAGAGTCTGACATAGAGCTCACATACATGGGCATGATATTCCTCTATTTAGGTTTTTTTATTACTTTCAATTCAGAATTATATTGTCTTTTCTCTTATAATAATCTTACACATCTTTAATTAAAGCAATGTTTAGTATTTTGTAATCTATTAAATCTTTTAAAATTATTATTACTTTTTCAAATGATTTTTGACTCCTGGATAGGTTTACAATGGAGCTTTGAATATCAATTTTATATCCAGCAAGCCTATAAGATTCTCTTTCTAGTTCTGCTAGTATGGATATTATTTTCATGTGTAATTCATAACATTAATGTTCTAAAATTAGTTTTACCTTTGTAAAAGTTATATATGCATACAGTTTGAGCCAAATATTTCTAGAATTTCTATGTGTGAAAACTGAAGCATCCTTGACCTCCCAGCATTTCCTGCCTCTCAGAAGTAACCATTTTCAACTCCTTTAATTGATTACTTTAGATTTTGTGCCCATATTTCATATAATATTTATATTGATAATTCCTGATTTTTTATTTTTATATTTTTTTAATGGACTTTCTACAACCAATGGTGGGTATGATGTCCCCAACTGGTAACTTTATATTCCTCACCACCTTAATATGACTACATTCTTTTTTTTATTTAGAGAAAAAAAAGCAAAACAGAAAAAAAGTAGAAATAATACAGAATTAAAAAAAAAACAGTAAGAAAGCACTAGTTGGTATATAGCATATTGTTATTTTAGAAGTAGTTGTTCAAGTTACAAAACCAAAGCATAAAAGAGTGGACAGACAATCAAATAATGACAATACAAATTATTCTGTTTGATAAAATAACAAAAACTTAATAGTATGGTTATCTATCTTGCACATTTAAACATACATACAATTATATCATTTAGAGCACTTTTTTCCTTTTTATTATTACAATATCTATTATACATTTTGGATCTTATTACTATTTCAGTTTTTTATTATTATTCTTTATATTATAGAGATGATACAATATTTACAAATGTGAGTCTGATTTATTTCACTTATGAGGATAGTCTCAAATTGCCTCCATTTACCTATAAGCACCTCAAGATCATCCCTTTTAATAGCTGAGTAATATTCAATTGTATAAAAATACCACATCTTTTTTATCCACTTTGTAGTTAAAAGGAAATTTGGTTGTTTTCAAGATTTAGCTTTTACAAATTCTGCTGCTATAAACATGGGAGCACATATATCACTGAGATATGACCTTTTCAATTTTCTGGAAAGATACCCAGGAGGGGAATAGCTGTATTGAATGTAACTTCCAATCCCAGTTTTTTGAGGAATCTCCATGCTGATTTCCACAGTGGCTGCACCAGTCTACATTCTCACCCACAGTGGAAAAGTGTTCTTTATACCCCACAGCCTTGCCAACATTTGTTATCAATTGATTTCTTGATGGCAGCTATTATTTCTGGGGTAAGATGAAATCTCAAAGCTGTTTTAATTTGCATTTCTTGAATGACCAGTGATGGTGGACATTTCTTCATGTATTTATTTGCCATTTGTATATCTTCATCTGAGAAATGTGTGTACATTTCAGATGCCCATTTTTGGAGAGGGTCTTTGAATTTGGGGGGTTTGATGTTTTTCAGTTCTTTATATGTTCTGGATATAAGTCCTTTGCCTGAGGGGTTGCTGGCTAAAATTCTTTCCCATTCTGTGGGTTTTCTTTTCACTTTGTTAGTGATTTCTTTTGAAGTGCAAAAACTTTTAATAATATGAAATCCCAGTTATTGATTCTTTGAAGTACTTCCTGTGTGGTTTGTGTTTTGTTCATGAATTTTTTGCTTACCCTGATGTCTCCAAGACTTCTACCTAGTTTATCTTCCAGTAGATTTAATGTTTCTGTTTTAATGTTTAAGTCTCTGATCCAGTTAGACTTTAGTTTTGTGCATGGTGATAGGCATACATGTAGTTGCAGTCTTCTGCATGTGGAGATCCAAGTTTTCCAACACCATTTATTAAAGAGGCTATCCTTCTCCCAGTGAACATGTTTAGCCCCTTTATCAAGTATCAGGTGGCTGAGTATCTTTGTACTTATACTTGCATTTTCTAATCTGTTCCATTGATCCTCAGGCCTATTTCTTTGCCAGTACCATGCTGATTTTATCACTGTGGCTTTGTAATATAATTTCAAGTCAAGAATTGAGATCTCTCCTGCCTTGTCTTTATTGTCCAGAATTGCCTTTGATATTCTAGGTTTTTTCTGTTTCCAAATGAATTTTAGGAGTATTTTCTCTAGATCTGTGAGGTATGTTGATGGCATTTTGATTGGGATTGCATTAAATCTGTATAACAGTTTTGGGAGTATGGCCATTTTCACAATGTTGGTTCTTCCTAGCCAAGAGCAAGGAATATCCTTCCATTTTCTAATATCCCCTTCGATCTCCTTTCTTATTGTAGTATAATTTTCAGCATATATGTCTTTTACATTCTTGATTAGGTTGATTCCTAAGTACTTCATGTTTTTAGATGCTATTGTGAAAGTCTAGTTTCAGTCTTCTGCATGTGGAAAGCCAATTTTTCCAATGCCACTTATTAAAGTGGCTATTCTTCTTCCAGTGAACATGTTTAGCCCCTTTGTCAAATATCAGGTGCCTGAGTGTCTTCATACTTGTGTTTACATGTTCTAATCTGTTCCATTGATCCTCAGGTCTATTTCCTTGCCAGTACCATGCTGATTTTATCACTGTAGTTTTGTATAATAATTCCAAGTCAGGAAGTGAGATGCCTCCTGCCTTACATTTGTTGCCCAGAATCACCTTTACTATTCTAGATTTTTTGTTTCTAAATGAAATTTAGGAGTGTTTTCTATAGATCTGTAAGGTATGTTAATGGTATTTTGATTGGGATTGCATTAAATCTGTATAACAGTTTTGGGACTATTGCCATTTTCACGATGTTGATTCTTCCTCAACACGAGCAAATAATATCCTACCATTTTCTAATATCCTCTTCAATCTCTTTTTTTTAAAGTAGTAAAATTTTCAGCATACAGCTCTTTTACATGCTTGGTTAGGTTGATTACTAAGTATTTCATTTTTTAGATGCTATTGTCAAAGGCAATATTTCCATACTTTCTCTCCCAGTGAGGTTTTTGGTTGTGTAGAAGAATACTATTGAATTTTGAGTGTTGACTTTATATGCAGCTATGCTGCTGAATTTGTTTATTACCTCTACTAGTCTTTTAATGGAGTTTTCTGGCTCTTCTATATAAAGTATCATATCATCTGCAAAAAATGATAATTTAATTTCTTCTTTTCCTATCTTTATTCCTTTTATTTCTTTCTCCTGTCTGATTGCTCTGTCTAATATTTCTAGAACTATGTTGAATAGGAGTCATGATAGTGGGCATAATTGTCTTGTTCCTGTTTTTAGACTGAAGGCTTTCAGTTTTTGGCCATTTAGTATAATGTTGGCTGTTGCTTTGACATAAATAGCCTTTATGAGGTTGAGGTTCATACCATCTATTCTTAGTTTCTGTAGGGTTTTTATCATGAACAAGTGTTAGATTTTATCAAAAGCTTTTTCTGCATCTATTGAGATGACCATGTGGTTTTTGTTTTTGGCTCTGCTGATGTGGTGTACTACATTTATTGATTTGCATATGTTAAACCATACCTGTATTCTTGGAATAAATCCCACTTGGACTGGATGTATAAACTTCTTGATGATTTGCTGTATTCTATTTGTCAATATTTAATTGAGAATCTTTGCATCAATGTTCATTAGTGAGATTGGCCTATAGTTCTCCTTTTTGTTGGGTCTTTCTTTGGTTTTGGTAGCAGAGTGGTAGTTGCCTCCAAGAATGAGTTAGGGAGGACTGCTTCTCTTTGAATTTCATTGAAGAGTTTAAAGAGTATTTGCATCAAGTCTTCTCTAAATTTCTTACAGAATTCAGCCATGAATCTATCAGGTCCTGAGCTTTTTTTGTTGGTAAGTTTTTAATCATGGTTTCAATTTCGGTAGCTGATATTGGGTTATTCAAAATTGTTTTATCTTCTTGATTGAGCTTTGGTAGTTCATATGTTCCTAGAAATCCATCCTTTTTATCTGTGTTTTCCACCCTATGTGATTAGAGATTTTCAAAGTAGGTATCCATGATCTTTTGAATTTCTATGGGATCTGTAATAATTTCCCTCTTTTTAGTCCTTATTGCTTGGATTTGAGTTTTTTCTTTCTTTTTCTTGATAAAGTTGGCTAGAGGTTTATCAACTTTGTTTATTCTCTCAAAAAACAGCTCTTTTATTTGTTAATTCTTTGTATTTTTTAAAGTTTCAATTGTACTAATTTCTGCTCTGCTCTTTATAATTTCATCTATTCTATGAACTTTGGGTTTGACTTGTTCTTCTTTTTCTAGAAATGTGGGATATAACATTAGGTTGTTCATTTGTGTTCAGTCTGTTTTCTTGATGTGACAATTTATTGCTATATATTACCCTCTTAGGACTGCTTTCATTGCATCCCACAGGTTATGGTGTATTGTGTCTGCATTTTCTTTGTATTGTAGGTATTGTTTTATTTCTTCTTTAATTTCATCTGAACCCACTGGTTGTTCAGAAGGTTGTTATTTAATTTCCATGTGTTTATGCAGGTTTTGCAGTTTCTTTTGCCATTGATTTCCAATGTTAATGCATTATGGTCTGATATTATGTATGGGATAATTTCACTCCATTTGCATTCACTCAAGAATGTTTTATGAGTTAACACGTGGTCTATCTTCGAGAATGTCCCATGTGCAGCTAAGAAGAATGTGTATTCTGATGTGGTTGGGGGAAACACTCTGTAAACATCAATTATGTCCATTTTCTCATAGGCATGATTCAGTTCTGTTATTTCTTTGCTGATTTATTGTCTAGTTGATCTATCTCTCTGTGACACTAGGATGTTAAGGTCTTCTATTAAAATTGTGTTCTTGTGTATTTGGTTTTTCGTGTCCATTAGTATCTGTCTTATATAGTTGGGTGCTCCTGTATTTGGTACATATATATTTATGATTACTAAATCTTCCTCTTGTAGTTTTCCACTAACAAGTATGTAGTGGTCTTTTTAGCATCTCTTTTAATCATTTTAGATTTGCAGTTCACATCTTCTGCAAACCAAATAGCTACCCCTCCTTTTTTCTCATTTCCTGTTGCATGGAATACTGTTTTCCATCCTTTGACTTTTAATCCTTGAGTTTCTTTTTGAGTAAGATGTGTTTCTTGGATACAGCATATTGTGGGGTCCTGTTTCTTGATCCATTCTGTCACCCATTGATTTCTTTTGACCTGTGAATTAAGCCCATTTACATTTATGGTTATTACTGATATATATTGACTTTACTTTGCCATATTATGTTCCTGTGGTTGGTTTCCCACTTTCCTTCCTTGTTTAGTTTCTTATCCGAGCTGGTGGTTTCTTTCTGTTTTTGCACTGGAGATTGTGGTCATTTTTATCTCTTTCTAGTATGTCTTTCAATAATCCTTCTAGAATTGGTTTGGTAGATGTGAATTTCTTCAATTGTTTTTTGTTATGGAAGTATCTTGTTTCTCCATTAAATTTGAAAGACAGTTTTGCTGAGTACATCAGTCTCGGTTGAAAATTGTTTTTTTTTTTAGGGCTTGAAATTCTTCACTCCATGTTTGTCTTAACCTGAAGGTTTGTGCTGAGAAGTCTGCCATGATTCTAATAGGCTTTCCTTGATAGGTGATTTGTGTCTTTTCTCTAACAGATCTTAGTATGTCTAAAATCTTAATTATTGTATGTTTGCATGCAGATTTATGTTGGTTATGACTGTTTGGCATTCTGTATGCCTCACTTATTTTTATGTCAGATTTTTTCCCTATGTTTGGGAAATTTTCCATAATTACTTCTATGAATAGCTTCATTAAGTCTTTTGCATTGTCTCCTGCCTCCTCACTCATGCCTATTAGCCTTACATTGTTTCTCTTGGTGTTATCTTGAAGCTGTTGGATTGTTATTTCATGCTGCTTTGTTGCTTTTATAAGTTGTATCTTTTCCTGATTGCTAACTGTGATCCTACCCTCAAGGTCTGAAATTGTATCCTCAGCTTCATTTAAATGGTTTTGCCAGTTTTCAATAGAGTTTTTTGTTTCTTGGATATCTCTGTGAAACTGTTTCATGGATTCTGCTTGTTTTCTACCTTGTTCATTCAAGGTTTGAATTAATTTCCCATGTTCCCATATTTTTAAAAATCTATTTCTTCCCTAGATATGTTGAGCAAATCCTTTACTAAGGTTGTTACTTGTATCTTTATTTAAGCCATTACTTCTAATTTGTTTTACTCTATAGCCTCACAGATTTGTTTCTTTATTTCATTTGGTATCTTTTCAGAGATTTCTGGTGTATGACTATTAAAGTCCTCCATTTCTCTGTTGTCTATTCTTGTACCTGATGGACTAGATGTTTGAGATTTTATTTTGGTTTTTCACTTTGTCATTTTCACCTTCTGGGCCAATATCTGGTTATTTAGTCCCAATAGTCACTACTCTCAGCAGTGTACCTCCTGGGGTCCTACTCTGTGGTTGATGTCCACCCAATTGTTGGATACATACTGACCAAAACCTACTGGGGTGTTCTGTCTGGGCAAGGGGCCACCCAGTCTCCCACTGAACTGTCTATCCACCTCAGTTCAATGATTCTGTGCTGGGCTGTGATGGTGGTGGCGGGAGTAGTGGGCAAGCATGCCCAGCAGTGCAAGCCAGGGCAGATAAAGTGGTCTCCTCCCCATGGTGCCTTCCTCTGTGCAGGTAAGGTGGCAGCCAGGTGGCCAGAGAGAGGGGCATGGGCCAGCTCAGCTGCGCCAGCCAGGGTGGGGCTTGGCTGCTTAGTCCATGGTGCACCTTCCTCTAGGCTGTGGCAGTGGGGGATGGCAGCAGTGGGCACGGATGCCCAGCAGCGCAAGCTGGAGCAGAGGTGGTGATCTCCTCTGTGCAGTGCCTTCCTCCTTACCAGGACAGTGGGGGTGCGGCAGCCAGAGTGGAGAGGGCCAGCGCACCAGTGCAGGTGGGGCAGGGCTTGGACACTTACTCTACTTGGTGCCTTCCCTTTGATACATTTTAAAACTTGTTAAATTTCACTTGGCAGTATTTCCCTTGTAGGGTTAGCATGTCTGGTGTTTTTTTTTTCTTTGTACTAGTTTATTTTACATGTTGATATTAGAAACTTTGCATAAGTGTAATACTACAGGCAAAAACTATTCAATCTATTTTGGTACTTATTTTTTTTATGCCACAACTGTTAAAAATTATTTTAACTGATTTTACTTAGGTCTGATGTATTTTATTCTTTTCATTCTGTGAAGCTTATACCCTCAGTCTTATACTGTGAGAGAAATTTTCTGTTTAGGTAATAGGGATTTAGTTCAAATTAAATGCTGATTAAATTCCTGCCAGGTACTATGAGGTAATGAATTTGATGCCCTATATCAAAAAATAAATTATGTTTGGTCCTGAGAGGATAAAGATGCATTATGTTTACCCCAGTGCTTTTGGGGGTGCTATTCTTGAGGTTTGAAGTTCACAGATGGAGATCACATTAGGAAAGACAACTTATACATTTGTGCCAGGAAAATCCAGAAATAAAAAATGTGGGATGAAAGAAGGGCAAATATTTTGGCATCACAAATGGGCATCTTGGTTTTGCCACAAATGAACTGAAGAACACTTACGTCTTGCTGAATTCATTTAACACAGATGAGTTACTGATGCACTTGGGATATTTCCTCCTGGCCTCCTTCATTGATCTTTGGTGAAGCTCATGCAACAGTTGGTGCCAGGACACTCCAGCACTGTGATAATGTTCTGTGAAAATACAGTGTCTTTGTATTGCTTAGCAAAGTTATCTCTCTTTAAATGAAACTGCATGGAGCATAACATTAACAGACACTTCTGTGTAGGGCAGTTCTGCAGGAATGGAATCCTCTGCTCTTCAATCTTCTTTCCTGCTGTTCTCAGCAGGAGATTCTTTTTCTGAGTTATCATCAAATGTATTGAACTATGCTGCTTCCATGTTTTCATTTTAAACAGTGTCACATAACATGCTGCTGTACTTGACAGAATGTTTAGTACCATGTCTCACCTTCTGAGCAGTAGTTTGATAGCTTTGCATAGGTCAATCTATTATTTAATTGTCTGCAATCATGGCAGGGATGGAGTTTTAATGAGAGTAAATACTAGTTTTGATATACATACATCTGTGTACATTTTAAATTAACACACCTAGGCTAGACTGATCTTCCTTGATGGTCCTATATTTGATTTGAAGGAGGAAATCTCAGTTTTATTTAGACTACTTCAGTTTACAGGTTAGATATGAAATATGCCCTAAACTCTCTTACACTTTCAGTTGAGGCTTTCAGAAGGTGAATGGATCAGGGAGATACTGTATTCATTGCAAGAGTCACTGATGAGTTCACAGCTGATTGTGCTGCTGAGAGGTGGGGCACAGATGCAGAAAGGAGACTGCTATGGATTAAAAACTGGTGGTCAACTTAACACCAGCTGGATTACATCACTATGCTGCTGAGCTTAGATGTTTCACCTGAGGAAAGTTGCCAGCATAAACGGAGATGTGGAGAAGGAGAAGGAAGGGAGTTGAGGCATCATGAGGTCTCCTATGAGTTGCTGTTTGAGCCATTAGGTTCTCCTGGAGAAGCTCTGGTCCTCACATCAAGCATTGCTTCCTGGCTCTGGAGAGGAAGACGTGTGCTGCTTGGTCTCCAGGATGAACTCATCACACTGGCTTCCTGGCATGTACTCAACTGTGCTTGTTATCAGAGGAGCTTGGGGCCTCTGTGTTGCTGAGGATGGCTGTGGTGCTTTTCAGGACAGCCCTGGTCTTTCTTGTGAGTGTGACTTCTTGGCTCGAACATAGAACCCTCAACCTATCAGCACAGCTCCTTCACCCTCCTGGCATAGACTTCTTAGTTTCCACTGCTGACCTTTGGGCCTTCCCAGCATGGATCCATAAAAGAGGCTGGTGTGAGCCCTTCTTGGGGGCTCTAGACCTCCAGTTGGACTCGTGGGAGGCACTGTCATGAGCTCTGGGTCTTTATCTGGGCTCATGTGGGACATTGCTGTGGGATTTAGGCCTTTGACTAAATATTCTATGTTTTTGGTGTTGTGGATAGATTTCCTGCGTTTTTTTGTGTTAACTCTGAGTGACCATCATAAAAATAATATTATAAACTCCATGTCCTGATTCTAATTGTTCTTTGTATAACCCCTGACTGGTACCTGGAGTGTTCCATTGTGGTTTGACTCTCTCTGTCTCTCTGTATCTCTGTCTCTCTCTCTCGGTTTGACTTTCTCTGTCTCTCTGTCTCTCTCAGTACTCTTATCTCTATTTTTGGCCATCAGAAAACATATACATTGTTCTATCCAGTACACATCTCATCAGATACAATGCCTGATGTCTCTCTTATTGCAGATCAACTGATCCAACACATGAAAGGACCAGGGCAGAAACCAAACAGAGCTGAGAATTAATCCCCTTAGGACTTTCTGATGCCCCAGACCTGCAAGTTGTCCTCTTTGCACTGTTTCTGTCATTCTACATGGTGATCCTCTTGGGCAACTTGGGGATGACACACTCATCCCCTCCACACACCCATGTACTTCTTTCTCAGCAGCCTCTCCTTTGTTGATGCCTCTTACCCTTCTTCTGTCACTCCTAAAATGTTGGCAAATCTCCTGGTGGAGAGCAAGGCCATTTCCTGGAATGGGTGTGCCACCCAGTTCTATTTCTTCTGTGCCTTCCTGGGAACTGAGTGTTTCCTGTTGGCCATGATGGCCTATGATCGCTATGCTGCCAATTGGAAGCCCCTACTATACCCTGTTCTAATGTCTGGGAGAATTTGTGTCATCTTAGTAGTTACTTCCTTCCTGACAGGTTTCAGAAATGCAGCTGTACACATGGGGTTGATGTTCATTATGTACTTGTGACCTACATCCAGCTACTCAACGGAACAGGATAAAGTTGTGTATGTTTTACAGTGTAACTGATCCCCATGCTAAATCCTTTCATCTACAGTTTGAAAAATAGGGATGTGAAAGAGGCACTTAAGAAGGTCTTACAGAAATACCTATTCTAAAGTTGAATTACCAGACTTATTTTTAGGTAGAGGATATTTTTCATATGTATTTTTGAGTGCTAAAATGCTTTCTATGTTTTGTATCATTCAAAAAATTTTGAGATACATTTCTTAATCTGACATCCTACATATATCAACATGGATGCTTCTGATAAGTTAACCTAGTGTATGACCTAGGCATGTGATAAAACTATAGCCACATTTGGATTTCAATGACTTGGGTTTAAATTTCAAACTCAGTGTCTCCCTTATCACAATGTTTTATAATATATTTGTTGGTATTCTTGGTTAGGTTCAAGGTAAAGAGACACAGAAGCAGCCTTTTGATGTGGTAACATTACTGGAGAGCATTCTTATGTGCAACACCTGAGTTCTTGTGAAGCAAGGCCTAGTGAATTAAGTTGAGCAACAATGAATTGTGGAACAAAACTGCTTCAGCCTCAGGTGTAGCTCTGGATCTGAGATGACCATACAGAGGTGTTTTATACGTATAACTCCACAGTGTCCGACATGAAGTGTGGGTTTCTCAGTAAGTGGATGACCTTGAACAAGACAAGTCTTTCCAGCAGGGCTGATAGAAAGGTGGAAATCAGATATGATTTTTCAGCTACCAAAATTTTTGGAAGCAAGTAATAAATAATTCAAGCATGGAAAGCAAACTCTATGTTGGATCACAGAAGATATTAAACATAATACTTCCACTCGCAGAGTTCTCAGGAATACTAAATGCTATAATAAGAGAACCATAGCAGTAATTGCAAAGTATGCTCACAATTCCCTGACTTTTTGTATCAGTGGGAATAATTTGAAGATGATAATCAATGTGCTTCTTGCTTTGTCCTAGACCTGCTAGGATTTCTGACCACAGTGATCATAAAGATCACCAAAAAATGAGACATTAGAGTTCTAGAAAAAATTTATTCTATTGTATGGCTGTGTGCACAAAACAGCATAGGAAAGGAGTTATACAAAAATCAGTATGGAAACCAATGAGTTTCTTCTTTGCTGTAAGGTTGTTACTTACAGAAGTGAAGAAGAAAACATTTTACTAGTGAATTATATAACTGTTCTATTTTATAATATGATTTATAAGCATGGGTACTTGTGAGACACGTAATGATTGGGTTGTATTTTCCAAGTCTTACTTTACCTCCCAATGGTACTGTCTTCCTTCCTTGATCATACTGCTTTCACACCTGTTAAAAATTTTCAAATTAAAACATAAATATCTTCATGTGAGGAATCATTAGAAATAACAGAAGAGGCAATCATCTGCAGCGTAGTTATCCTGTATTACTTTATATGTATTTGAAGTTTTCTGTTCAGTTTCAAAGAAAATCCTTTCCCAAAAATTTGAGTTGTGACAAAAACTAGAAAATCGGCTTAAATTTCATTTCTTAATATTAAGTAAATATCCAATAAATTGATTGCTTTCAAATAGTACTAATCCAAAGCATAAATTATTAGAAACTTCCTGGAAAAATGACTAGTGATAGAAAAGTTTTCCAATAGCATTAAAAATATTCAAAATCTTTAATTCAGTGATTCCACTCCAAGGGATGTACCCTAAATTAGAAGTCAGAGCACTATGTGCAAAATATATGAGACTACCCTCAGAGTATTAAGATAGACTGGATGATGATATAGTATTTTGCAAGACAAACCAAGTGACATAAAATACATCACAATTTTGATGGCAGATAACCAGATGAAAGATTCCAAGCAAAATTTTCTTTTATTTATGCTTTAGAAAAATAAAACTTTATGGTTTTTAAGTATTACTTTTGTAGTTAAAATCAATAACTAAGCATAAATCTGCATTAAGTGATGTTCACTAGAATATTTAATCGGTGTAAAACATATTGAACTTCCATGAAAAAATCAATCTAGAGTTCATATAGAGTAGCAGATCATGTGAATTTGGTCTTACTAAGTATAAAAACACACACATAGAAACTTTCCAGGAAGAAATATAAAAATACAAAAAATCACTGTAGTCTTCTTTCTATGGTATATAAGATTAATTTTTCATCATCATATACAACTCTTTTCTTGGTTTTTAATATTGAGCATGTATAGGTTTGAAATTTGAAGCATATATTAATAAAATGTAGACTAAATTTGTTTACTGCTTATCAAAATTCCTTGCTTTTATGTATAACAGTACAAAAAATCTATTTCTAATGCACATAAACTGTTGTACACGCCTCCCTGAAATGTCAGAGGAAATAGAGTTCAGCTACTGGTAGGATATGTATCAGGATCATCAAATACACTGTAATGTGACCCATAGATGTTATCTAATGAGTTTCTTGTCCCTAAAGTTCCATCCAGCATCTGTGGTCTATTCAAGAGTTGGTTAAGGACTTCAGTCCTTAAGATATGGATTTAAAATGGAAGGATTTGCCTTTGTTATTTTTTATTTCCTGGTGACTCTGGGGAAGTCATTTAGTCTTTGTACTTGAGACTCCACAAGTATGAATGATAACATTTTATTATTTCATTTATAATCTTTAAAATAAATAGGGATATAAATATGAGCACTAACTATGAGTGTCACCATTATTTTTGATTTGTACTTACTGTTAAAGAAATTTTGAGGGGACTTTTTGATAAAAGAGATACTCTATGATGAAAAATAAATCACAAATAAAAGTAAGAAATAGAATATAGGTAAAGAAAGGCAAAATCCACAAACCTAGTGTACTTTCTGCAGAATACCTTGAATATTTTATAGTAAAGTGAGAACATGAATGCATGTGTACATTTATTACAGAAAGATTAGTGAAGTGCTTTTAAAATAGTAAATGTTCTTATGAATTCAACTACAATATTTATGATAAAATGGAAATTGTGAGGTAAGTGAAAATGATCAATGTATGTTATATAAATATATTGAAATAAAAAATCTATCAAATAAAAAAGTAAAAAATAAAGTGTAAAACATAGAACATCTAAGTGAGTATAAAGACTATATATGACTCAATATTCAGTCACTTAGTTGACTCAAAATGTCTGAGTTCAAGTGAATGAAATATTGATCTCCTTATGAAGCTTGTATTTGCTATCTGCTACGAAACAGCTTTATATAGGAAATCATGACTCAGTGACAGCCTTAGGAGCAGAAGGAAACACAGAGCCACCTCCTGCAGTGGGGTATGGAGGCATGCATGCTTTCGTACAGCATTGCACAGGAGCTGGGTGGACAGAAGTCAATAGAGAGACCTCAGTGACCCTTAAGAACTTAGCCTGAAGTCAGAACTAATGTCACCAAGAGCTGCCCCTGCACCACACCAGATATGAAGTAGAGTCACACTCTTGGACACTGAAAAGTAGGTAATCAGTTTATTTTCAGATTTGAGGCAAGTAATCAGTAGTTTTTAAATGGACAGTTTTTTTGAGTAAAACTATAATTTCCATGCCAGAAAATGTTATAGAAAATTTAAACCTGGAGGAGATTCATATATTTAAATTATCTGGACAGTTCATTATGTAACATATTAGACATTAAAACAATTTTCCATAGAAGCCTTTATAGTAAAATGTAAGTCATCATTGGGAAAAATATAAAACCAGTTACTTACTTTGAACCTCAGTGTAGTACGTTAAAGAGAGAAGATGGGGTAGAAATCTTATTCAAATAAATTAGATACGATGTAAACGTGCAGCTAATTGCTTATATTGAGATCACATGGTATTCTTCTATATTAGGCAATGCATAGTCAGAGGTTCTATGCAAAATATTTTTCAATATCAAATTATAGTGTTTAGTAAAACAGTTATTCTTGAAGGCATTAATTTCAAGGAGAAATGAACAAAAATGGGCACTGAGAGTTCATGGTGATAAGTCAGTGTTGCACATGTGACATCCTTGTAAAGATGTGCCTTGTAAAGATTTGGTGGTGACAAAGGAACACATGCTAGACTGTAATTTTCTGAAAAACTTTCCCCTTGACCAGTTGCTCCATGGCACGGATCACATCCTTGTTCCTTAAGCTGTAGATCAGTGGGTTTATCATTGGGCTCAAAAAAGTATAAAACACTGCAATTACTTTCCACTCTTCCACAGACTTCTCTGATTGAGGTCTTACGTACATGCAGAACAGGGTTCCATAGAATACGGTCACCGTGGCCAGGTGGGAACCACAAGTAGAAAAGGCTTTGAACCTTCCTTCTGCAGAGCGAATCTTCAGAATGGCTGCAAAAATGAAAATGTAGGACAGAAGAATGATGGCGAGAGAGCTTGACAGAGTGAGGCCAGCAACAACAAACATCGCCATCTCTTTGACATGGGTGTCAGAGCAGGCCAGCACAATGAGCGGAGGGTCTGCACAGTAGAAGTGATGGATTTCCAGGGAGCCACAGAAGGACAGGCGGAAAGTCAGAAGGGCCTGAGACAGGCCATTAAGGAAGCCAAACAGGTAAGGGAAGGTTACTAGCACGATGCAGACATGCCCGGACATCCTGCTACTGTAGTGCAGGGGGCTGCAAATGGCCACATAGCGATCCAGGGCCATGGATGCCAGCATGTATAACTCGGTGATGACAAGGGCAATGAAGAGCAGGCACTGCGTGAAGCAGCCTGGCAGAGAAATGGTCTTCTGCTCAGAGAGAAAGTTGTGCAGCATGTTTGGAGTGACATTGGAAGAGTAGCAGATGTCCACGAAGGAGAGGTGACCCAGGAAGAAGTACATGGGGGTGTGAAGGTGGGGAGTGCTTCTGATGAGCATGATCATGCATAGGTTTCCTGCCAGTGTGATCAGGTAGACCAGCAGGATTACTGCAAACAGTACTTTCGCCAGCAGGGGATCATCTGTGAGTCCCAGAAGAATGAAATCTGTCACTAGGGTGTGGTTGGGGGACAGCATTTTCTTATCCTTTGAAATCTGAATGTGATGGAGGATGTGAAAAGTTATTTTTAGAATTTGCATTTATCTTATTTGGTCTCCTGTTTAGTAAGTTTGTCTATCCATCTCTGAGACACTTTTCCGTTTTCAACAGAACCTCCAGTCATTGTCATTTTTAAAATTACTCTTATCAGTCCTTTTTAGAAATAGACAATGATCACAGTCATCATTGAGAATTTGTTCCTGCACATGCGCTGTGTCATCAGTCCTGTCTTTATCTCAAACAGAGGCAAACACTCTCCCCCCAAATATTTGCACGATTATGTGTAATACAAAGAAACACTTAATTTTCATATATGTTCTCCAATTTTTATCTGACTTTTTAAGCACTCTATATATTTGCTATTTTTGTCCAAGGTTTGTGGGAGAAATTCAAAAGTTATGAAAATAAGAAATGCAGATTGGTAAGTCATTCACATCATTTCTACAGATAAATCAAGTAATTCTTCTTGCCATGCTTCTTTCCACTGTGATATCCCACTGTTCTAGGTACAAAATAAAAGATGAACAGTGACAAACTCCACTAACAGCCAAAAGCTGTCTCTCTCAACTGCTTTTGCAGAAAACCACAGTTCTGAAATATATCTCTCAGTACACAACTAAAAATGTATCAACTCAAATAAAAAATCAAATAAAAAAGAAAGAATAAGTGGGATAGGGGAATGGAGAAAAGGAAGAAACGATTATGTGTGTGTATGTGTATGTATGCAAGATAGATAACTATACCGATAATCTGTTAGTCCATAAACGGGAACAGTTGGTGCTCTCATTGATCATTTTTTATGCCTAGATCTTGTAACCTGAGCAACTACTTCTAATGTAACAACATGCAATATATTAGTGTCAATTTCCTACTATTTTTTGAAATTCTGTTCTGTTTTGTTTT
>PVJX010017406.1:9367-38479 GCA_004027295.1 Dolichotis patagonum
AAGTCTAAGAGTATAGGCAACTACACTGAAGATGACAAGATTCACTAAGATACCCACTCTGGTTTGATTATTACTTGCTTTTGAAGTCTTATAATGTCTCCAATGCTTCATTTTTATTAATGTTGTTATATACTGCTGAGACATCATGGTAACCATTGTAGATCACCTTGTATTGTGGTTTTATGTGAGTTTTTTGCTTCATGCTTTTCTAGGAATTGTTTTGTTTTATCTTGATTTGTTTTGTTTTTACCTCTAATACAGAAAGGATAGATATACATGTAGAGACTCATTCATGTGTAGAGCATATAAACAGTTTACAAGAACCAACTATATAACACATGTTGAAATGAACAACTACTTTGAAGAAAAAGAGACACTACAGTACCCAGTGCTGATTCCATAATGTCATGATGTGAAATCCAGCAAAATTATCACTTTTTGTTCAAAGTGATTTTAGCTTGCTTTGTCTTGTTTAAGTTCAACACACATGAAGGTATGGACAGCTGTTTTGAGCAGAATGAGAGACACTATGACAGCCATTCTTGGCTTCCCTAATGTCTGTTCTTGAAGACTTGAAATGCCCTCCTCGTCCTGTTCAGATCAATTCCATACTATGTTGTTTCATGTGAATTTCCTGTATTTGACAATATGGACAACTATTTGGAAGAAAATAAGAGTCAGTATGATAGAGAGTGAACATCTCAGATTGTCTAGTTTTGAAATTTATGTCTCTTACATTGCTTTCTTGTGATCCACTTTGTTCTGTTTAATTTTACCCTTTTTATATAATTGCATGTATATTTGAGTGGGTAAGATGGATGACCATATTGCTGTTTTTGTCAGATCGTGGAGCAGAACTGTTAACAGACTCACTGTTTGAATGTCTACTTTACATGTTTTAACTTTGTAATTTGAACAACTATTTCCAAGAAATCAGTATGTAATTTGTCAAGTAATAATCTCTTAGGTTTTTTTGTTGTTGTTCTTTTCCTTTTTTCCTTGGAATTCTGTATTGTTGCTACCCTTTATTCTGTTTTGTTTTGTTTTTCTTTCTTCTCTTTAAATAAAATTTAAAAAATACATGTGTATATGGATGGAGATGATATAATGCCATGTAGATGAAATTGCTAATCTTCACTGTAAGAATTTATTGTATAAGGGAATCATGTTGGTATTTAATGTTAGGAAAGTGGTTTAACTCTTGGTCCTCCTCCTATTTACACAATATCTATCTCCTTCTTTCATGTTATCAATCTTTTATTTTGCTCCTTATCTTATTTATATGGTATTTTGATCATATGTATATGGTACTTTGGATTTTTCATATTTGAAGAACCAAACAGTACTTAAATTGTGTGTCTGATTTATTTCACTTAACTTTGTGTTTTCAAAGTGCATCCATCTTGCTACCAATGTCTTAAATGTATCATTTTTTATAGCCAAGTAGTATTTCATTACATATAGCTACTTTCATCTTTACCTTTTCATCTATTGAAGGACATATCAAGATTTGGTTGATTGATGGACACTTCCAAGATTTAGCATGAATCACTGTAATATGATGTCTTTAACTCTTTGATGAAGATACCTACAAAGGGAATAGTTGGGTCAAATGGAATTTCTAGTTTTATTTTATTGAGAACTCTCCATAATGATTTCTATAATGGCTGTACATTCCCACCAGAAGTGTAAGAGGGATCCTTTTTCGTCACAGCCATCCCAGAATTTGTTATTGTTTGATTTCTTGATGATTTCCATTATTTCTGGAGTAAGATGGAAACTCAGCGTGTTTCTAATTTGCCTTTCTCTAAACCAGCAAAGTTAAATATTTTTTCCAGTATTTATCAGACATTTAAAATTCTTCTGAAGAATAACTACTCATTTCAGTTACCCATGTTTTGACTGAGTCTTTTATTTGTAGTTAAATTTTTTTGAGTTCTCTATATAATGAAGGTATTCCATTTAAAGTATAACTGACAAAAAGTATTTTCCATTCTGTAGGTGTCTTTTAATCTTGTTGATTATTTTCCTTGCTGTGCAACTTTTTAATTTGATATAACCTCATTTGTTAACTGATACTAATATTTCTTGTGCAACTGGTGTACTGTTCAGAATGTCATTTTACATATGACTTTAAGAGTTTTAAAATTTTCAAAAGGAAAGAGAAACTGGGATGGGGGAATGGAGAAAATAAAGAAAGGAAAAGCAAAAGATAAAAACAAAATATATGCATAAATGTATAAGAGATAGTTAAGAAAGTTATACTACTAATTTCTCTTAGTTCATTAAAAAAAAGGCTTGTGCTAATATTGTTTGGCCAATCAAATACCTATATCTTTTACTCTGAATAACTAACTTGAAGATAACAATATATAATGTATTAGCTCCTATTATCTTGCTCTGAAATTTTTATTTTTTCTCTTTAAAATAAAAATAAGAAACAAAACATTTTTACCTATTTTCACTTCCAGTTGATTGTTTCTGTTTTAATACTTAGATCTTTGATCCATTTTAGTTTTAATTTACTATATGAGGGAGATGGAATGTTCTGTATATGGATAGTCAGCCTTATGATTTGCTAAAGAGGCTATCGTTCCTCCAACAAATGAAGGAAAGAGGATGTAAAAAAAATTTAAAATTTTAAAATATGTTATGCATATATGCCAACTATGCACAATGAATATAATCATTATATGTCACAAATATGGACTAAAAATAGCAATAATGATGATAATGGGAGAAGAGGATCTAGCAGGAAAATTAAAAGGATAAGGACATGTTAAGTACATGTATCTGTACATGTCTGCTGTACATGACTATAAAGTTCATGTACAGCAATCATACTAATAAAAACATCCTCAGAATAAAGGTATTTGGAGAAATGAAACTATTTAGATTTAAGTAAGGTTCCTCAGCATATGAGTTCCATCATTGTTAGCAAATTATATCATTTCTTATTTTATTTTTTTCATTTGAAAAATCAGGATATAGAATAAAATGGAACAATTTTCTTTTTCAATTCCATGTTCAGGATCCAAGAGGATTGGTAGCTTGAATTAAATCATAAATATCTATACCATGAAAATAGAAAAATGCTACAAAACATTTACTTTTCTGCAGAAAAATAATTATTAAACATTTACTAGTATATCATTATCAAATAATCAAAATGTTTTCTGGGTTGACAGAAAAAGTATACAAATGAGTGTTTACATAATATACTTAACAGCTTATATGTCTTTCTGTAATGAATACACATTGACATAAATTATATATACACATTATATACATATATATACACATATATATGCATAGGTATTGCATATTATTACAATCCAGTTGAAGAGAGGTTAGTTTGTATGGACCTGTTCTTCAGTTATATTCATGAAAAACATTTATATACTTACATAAATGTTTAAGGTCAAACAGAATGAAGGCAAACAACAAAATTATATCACTGAAATTATATCACTGATAAAATTATATCACTGATAAACCTGCAAGAGTCAAAAGCCCCATGGGTCCATTTGAGATTAATTTCTTATTTCCAGAACAATTTTCCCCAAGTATGCCTGATTTCAAAATCCCTCAAATCAAAACAATAGGCTTTCTTGTAGTACTCTAACTAGACATTTATTTCCATGTACAGCTGACAAAATGCTGTAATTACATCTGCTATTTTCTCTGGTCAGATTTAAAAAAAAAATACTTTTCTCCTTATCATTCACTGCAGCTTCTGTGCACAACAGCCAATTAATTGAGAGCATATGCTTATTAGTCGGGAAGTCTACATGCCAATTTCTGCTATCTTTTGTGGAGATAGTAGTTAAAAGCCCAGAGAGTTTGCTTTTTGTCTTGGTTTTTATTTTGTTAGTTAAACTCACCTATTATTTATGTTAATGGAACTCTGAGAAACCACTTGATCTTTCCAAAATAATGTTTGAGTTTTCAATTGTTCACATTGTTAATTATTCCTCAGATGATGAGGATCAAAAGAGAATGTCAGCATGGCAACTTACTTTATCTTAGTCCCTGATTTCATACAAAATAGCCATTAGGTTACAAATGTACTCTTTATTAGTCTTAACTTTAATTATCTCTCTACTACTTTCAACTATTCTCAGAAATATTTACGCAGCTTAACTGTAACCCTAGTCAATTCTACCACTTTGACCAAGAGTTGTTATATACTATTTGGGAAGATACTGTGAGAATCAATTATTTATAAATATTAACTACTTGCTATATAACATATATTTTACAAAATAATAAAAGGAAAACAAAAGAAATAATTCATCTGTAAGAATCTATAACTAGTCAAAGAGATAACATGAAATAACAGAGAACAATACAAAACTATGAACAAAAAAGTTACACCTTGTTGTAGTACAAGGGAAAAGATTTAGTACAGGGCATATAAGTTATAGAATTACTTTATGTTATTGTCCCAAAGAGTCAAATGCAAAAGAGTACAAGAAATATGTCCATGCACTAGAGACCCAAATAATCTATCTGAGGGCCTGGATCCCATGGCAATGTCCTTCCATGAGTCCAGCTGGAGGCCTACAGCCCACAATATTGTCTCATACAAGTCAGTATCAAGGATCTGCCCTAGGAAGGCCTATATGCTCAGTTTCCACTAGAAAGGAAAGGTAAATTGGGGAAAGAGCTATGTTAGATGCTATTATTAAGGAATTGAAATATAAGTTTTATCCAGTTGGCCCCTAAATCTGTCTACAAGTATAGCTAGAAAGAGGCCAGGAACTGTTCTTCAAAGGAAGAGTAAGTGTCTGCATATGATGACAGAGCTTTACTCCAAAACACTAAAGGTCTCCATTGTAATTCATCCATGGAGGTCTGTCAGAGACTACAAACAGCATCTCTATTTGCCACTACACTCCAAGTGTTAAGAGTTTAAAGATGCCATAGCTGAGTGGGCCAAAACTAGTCTAGATTCTCATGTACAAGGAAAGAATCAGTAAGCATATACTTAGTAATATGTAGTAGGTTGACTGAAGATCATGGTACACTGACAAGAGGAACAGGCAGATAGGCAAAGGGAAAAAGAGAAGAAAAGAGTGAAGTGGTAGAGGGGAAAGAGGGGCAAAATGGTGAAGGAAAAGGGCCCTCAACACCTTCAGACACCTTTGATCTGAGATGTCTCCTACTGTCTGACTGATGTCAGTAATCTTCCTGACCTCCTAAAGCTAAACCTGGACAATCATCAGTGTGTTCCTCAGTTTAATCTCAGGTAATCATTGAAGAGGGATGGCATTTACAGTTGAACAAAGATAAGGGAGTGACTTACTTCCTTTACTTCTGATGGTACTAATATAAGATCATCTATCTCCTTATATTTTATAGAAGATCTATTGGCTGTTAGGTAATTTTTTCTATATGGCTGTATGAGCATGTAATACTAGGAAAGCATACTTAGAATCAGTATAAATATTGACCTTTTGTCCTTTGCTGAGTTGTAGGGCTCTGGTCAGATCTATGAGCTCTGCTAGATGAGCACTGTTTCCAAGTGCAAGTGAGGAGCTTTCAAGAGTATGATATAAAGTCATCACGGCATAGCCTGTCTTTCTTTTTTCCTTTTATGTGAAGGAGCTACCATCACAGAAGAGGGTTAAATCTGGGTCAGTAAGCAGGGTGTCTACTAAGTTTTTTCTGGCTGCATATGTATGAAGAATTACCTGTTCACAGTCATGTTTATCAATCTCAATTTTTTTCTCTTGTTTTGGCAAGAAGGTGGTGGGATTTAGAACATGTCTTTATTGGAATGCCTGGTCCTTTTAGAAGTAGAGCCTGGTATTTAAGAAGTCAGTTGTTGGACAACCATAGGTGTTTCTTTGAAGAAAGGTGTCTTGCCACAAGTGAGACACAATACAATAAGATTTTTGCCTAAAGTCAGCTTGATTGCCTCTAGCAATAAGAGAGCTACAGCTCTAAGGTCAGCAGGCCATCCCTTTGCTCTTTGCCTAAAGTCATTTAGATATCCTATAGGTTGTTAGCAGATCTTACATTTTGAATAAGTACTCTCAAAGCCATGCCTTACCTCTCATCTACATATAAATTGAAATGGTTCCCTGTGGGTAGGCTCAGGGTGGGGGCATTCAGGAGTGTTTAAGCTTCTGGCATGCAGTTTGGGAATCAGGTTTCCCTCTTAAAATATGAGCATCTGTCTTTTGGGTCTCTATTATAAGTTGATAGAGGGGTTGTATAATCCCTCTATACCTGGGTATCTAAAGGCCACAAAAGCCTGTAACTACTAGGAATCCACTTAGCTGTTTTAGAGTTTTGGGCTGTGGGAAGGAGAGAATGGGTTTAATCTTTTTTTCTAGTCTTTGGGTCCCTTTGGATATGATGAGGCCTACATTTCTTACTTCAAGACAGCAAAGTTGTGCCTTAAATTTAAAGACCTTATATCCTCTGTCTTCTAGAAAATTTAGCAGAGCACATGTGCCTTGACTATAGAGCTCTTCTGAGGGGGCACTTAATAGTATGCTATCTACATATTGTAAGACTGTGACCTTGGAAAACTCAAAACATGCCAAGTCATGGGAAAGCACTTGTCTAAAAAGATGTGAACTATTTTTGAACCCTTGGGGAGCACAGCCTATGTTAATTGAGATGCTTGGTCCTGTGGATTTATCATTTTATCTATTTTACCTTTACTTGCCCATACTCTAGGATTTGTCTTTATGAGGGGAAGGCAGCATACCTGACCTGGGTGCATATATATCACAGTATTTAAATGGGATAAAATATCTCTTCCTAAGAGAGGAACTGGACTTTCAGGCATAATCAAAAATGAATGGATAAAAAGAATACCATCCCAGTTACAGCCAAAGGGTTGTGAAAAATAACCTCCTCACCAGTGACTCCTTTTACTGGTGTGGCAACTAGAAGGAAGGCCAGGATTGAAAATAAGGACTGAGAGGTTTGAGCCAGTATCCAGCAACAGGCTGGGCTTTTTTTTTTTTCCCTATATATTCATGATTACCTGGAGTGGCAGTTGGCACTACCTGGAGTGGAGTTGGCAGTCTGGCCAGAGGGAGAGGGAAATAAGTGTCCTGGGGCCCTTTAGTCCTGCTGGACCAACTGATAGGATGGGTCTCAACCCTGGGGCCTTGGCCTCTAAAAGTAGTCCACCCTCTATGGTCACCTTTGTAGTCAGGGCATGGCCCAGGGGGCTTCTGAGTACAGTCCCTCTTAAGGTGACCTGGCTTGTGGCAGTGATAGCAGACATTGTCTTTAAATTCTTCTTGGAGCCCCAAGAATCAGACGGAGGGTCTGTTTTTCTTAACGCTGCAATTAAGGCAGCTGTTTGTTCTCAGTCTCTGTTTTCTCTCCTTGGCTTTTTCCTCATTATGGTTATAAAATACTGAGGAGGCAACTTTTACTAAAGTATCAAGTGAACTATCTGGAGCAAAGTCTATCTTTTGTAGCTTTTTTCTAATGTCTGGAGTTGTTGACTGAGTAATAAACATGTCTTTAAGCAAAATTTGTTCCTCTATTGAATCAGGATCTATAGTCATATGTTTTATTATTGCCTCTGATAAACGATCTAAGAAGTCAGAGGGCTTTTCACTTTTTTCCTGAGACATAGCTGGCATTTTAAAATAACTAGAAGGCTTGGTTTTTGTCCTGTTTAGACCTTCAAGAATACACACTTGAAAATGTCTCTTCTTCCAATCTCCTGTATTGTTGGCAGGCCACTTGGGGTCTCGGGTAGGAACTGCTTGTGCCCCAATGGGAACAGACCCTGGCTGTCTATCTTTTGGCCTTCTGAAAGTAACAATATGATATTCATCTCTACAGGCAATAGCAGCTTGTAATGCTGCCTCTCTGTCACTAGAAGTCAATGTTTGATTTAAGAGTAATATTACATCTTTTCAATCTAGTTCATATACTTGAGTAAATCCTCTAAAGACATCAATGTACTTATCAGGGTCATCTGAAAATTTCACTAGTTCTAGCTTAATTTGCTTTAAGTCGCTGAGAGAAAGAGACCTATGAATGGAAGTGATCTCATAAGGATTATCATTATATCTGAAGCATAGATAAGAATTATCTTTTAATGTAAAGAAAATTTTAACATACTGTAGTTCTAACCATTTTTCCTCTTTTTTACAATATGATTTTAGTTGTAAAAGAACATCATAATTAATACTTCCCTCGGTATTCCACTTTGACTCTAGGGGATAGGTAGGCCACACCCTTCTGCAGAGAAATACCAATTATCTCTTTTTTAACATGGAAGGGTTGAACATCTTCCAGTGCTTGAGAATGCATTCCAAAGGAGGGAAGGGCTTTGGCATTCTGTTATCCAGAATATAGAAGCCAGGCACTTAGTACAAAAACTTTTTTGTACCCAAGAATTGAACTCAGGAAGTTTCACTGAGCTATGAATTGATATTGAGCTATCTAATTATGTAAATTAAGAAGATAAACAAGGTGTCCCTTTTTATTCCTATTTGCTAAAGTCCCTAGGTGTCCCTGGGTTGACACTGCTCCAGAGCAGGTGGATGCTACCTGGAGAGCATGGAAAATAGATTTGGCCAGCCTATCCACCCTCAGCCTGATGCACAGTCCTATCTTCCCAGATAGCTCATGAATTTTGTCTCCATAAGGAATGCTTAAAGAAGGAAGTATAACATTGTCATAAACTATTTTGCTCATTTTAAAAGGTGAGTTAGGAGTAGGATGGTTTTTTTTTTCCTCTAGAGATAGGTAGAACAAATGACTGTAGGAGCCCTACCCCATGCACTGGGCAAAGGAGTCTCCAGGCATTTGTCTCCCACTTAATTACCTAGGTAACCTTTTTTAGTAACAGGACAAGGCTATACTTTATTTAAATTTTTATATCTTTGAAGCTCACAGGTAAAACTTATAAATTACCACCTAGCAGTCACATTTTAAGTTAAAAGAAAGGCACACCAATTTTCTAGGCACACAGAAAAGCCTATTCATCCTTAATTAACATATGTAAGGCACACATGTAAGTCCTTTCCTACTAAGGGCTGTGAAGTGTGAACAACTGCTTTAACTACTTCAGCCTAAGGTGGAGGTGGGGGAAGGTAGTCTAAGTGATTTGAAACTCCACTGAAAAGTTTTCAAACAGAGATGATAGGAAAGTGGAGATTTTCAGTGGTCATGAGCAAATGTCTACCGAGGAGCTGTTGGGTGTCCATCAGAGAGTTGCCCTGGCCAGGAACCCTCTCAGTTTCTATCAGCTCAGATAACCAGAGATCAGTCTCCAGAAAGGAATCCAGGTGTCTGTCTGGTCAACATTTCATTAACTCCATTGGCCACTGGCTTCAATGAGGATTTACCAAACAGATGCTGGGAAAACCTGTTCTCCACTTTTGACAGTGGCAGCTGTTATAAGAATGATTAACTAGCCAGCAGAGTAAGCACTGTTTGTTGAAATTCTATAAGGGATAGTTAAAGCCTGACCAAGATCACTACCTATTACTCTATGAATTTACAATAAAGGTTTTAAAGTCCACAACTTGAGAGATTGGAGAGCCTCCTTATTCTAATGTGTTTAGGTCCCCTATATGTGTAGCTTCCAGGGATAGCTTCTTCCACTGTCATAGGAAATTGGATCTCCCCACTGTGTCTCAGGTTTAATCTCAAAAGGAGATTTGCCCAGAACACTGAGCAGGGATATGGCTCTTATGTGTGTTCTCCTGAATGGGCACAATTTTGATCAAGGATTCATCCAACCCAGAGAAGAGGTATATGTCCTTTATCCAAGATGACTTTCCTGACTTCGCCATTAGTAAACACTCATTTTCTATGGGCTTAAATAAGAAGGCAAAGGTTTTTTAACAGTCTAGAGTTTTTTCTGACTTCACATGCCTCTATAAGGAAAGTACAAAGTGGGAAATGAGTAGAGGTATATAGTAAAAGGAAGGAAACTGAAGCAGAACAGGCTTGACATTTCCTCTAGATTATAGAGGAAGATCAGAGCCAGTCTATCTCAGTGAAACCTGTCCTCCAACTGTTAAGTCCAGCCACAAGCCTAGTGCTGTTTAAATGGTGGAAGGAGTCCTGATTTTTATTGTAGGCATGTATATTTTGTAAGTCTGAGCTAGGTTCCATTTAAGAGAACCATTTTACAGAAGTTTACATTAAAGCCTGTCAGAGGTGTTCTAATCTCTTTTCTAATGCTACTGTCTAAGTACAGTCAAACAAGGAATACCAGCAAATTGAGCAACCAATTTAAATTTAACTTGTATAAGAACAAATATTAACATACCATTAAAGAAATATCATAACTTTAACTTTATAAATTTCACATGTTTTCACTTAGATTTACAATATTTTGATAAAGCTATATGAGACAATGCAATTAAAAACAATGGGCAAATGGCAAGCAATTATCACAAATAGTTATAAACAACTGGCAAAGACAGACCAAAATTTAAAGCATAAAAATTTGTTACCTAAATGAGTCCCAGTCCAGAATCTGTGAAACAAAAAGCAAACTCTCACCTCTATCCAGTGATCTCGGTGGAAGACCTCCAAATGATATAGTGGAATGAAACTCCTGACCTACTGTGTCCATGAGCTCATATTCTCTAAAATCAAAGAATAAATTTTAGGAACAACAGAGGTGAAGTATAGAATATATTTATTGAGAGAAAGAAAGCTTCTGTCTGAAGAGAGAAAGAAGGGATCCTGAGCAGGTTGCCAAGGACTGTCTTTTCCAAGGACTTGTATAAAGTAAAACCATGGGTTCAAGGTTGGGGAAGACTGAGAACTCACAAGGCAGATGGGCATAAGGTGGGACATAACTATAGTTAGCCAATAAAATCAATACTTCAGGTAAAATTGATTATATTAGGGACAAATGGTGAAGCAAGTCACATACAAAATGGGCATTCCTAAAGAGTAGTGACTCTTTCCTAGGGGGATGGGAACGATTACGGTATCAATCCTCAGGATATGGGTGCATTCCTATGGTCTTTTGCCTCGAGGCCTGGTCCACAGCAGGAGGTATCAGCTTCCCCAACAGTTTCCAGGTATCTGCACTGGCTCTACTGAGGACCTAATTCTATCTCACTGCCTATAATATTTCTGACTAACTCAGCTGCCTGCAGCAGTACTATAAGTACCTTTGGATCTGTTGACCTCAGTGGGAGAGCAGCCTGCACCTTGTAGGTAATCTAAGTGATAAATTGGAATATGGAAAGGAGAGAACATAGCATTCATTCCTTGAAGCAATGGCTTTGATCCTACTTGGACTCGTGGCCCTGTAAGCTACCTTTTAATCTCTAACCAAGCATTCTGGGGGGTTTTCAGCACAAAATGTCCCTTATCTCTGTATGTTCATCTCGTACATCCTGCTGGCCAACACTCCCCACAACAACATATCTGAAACTATGATAGGATTAGGTGATTATCTGGTGAAATTATTGCCTAACCTGAAAGTGGATTAAAAATTCAATTTAAGTAGGTGGATCAGAACAATTAATTACAAATAAAAAAAGAGGAAAACAAAATCTGGTATGGGGGGAATGATGAGATACAGTATAAGAGCTAGTCTTTAAGAAGAGCAACAAAATAAAGCTAATCTGTTGAGCAAAAGGAGGCAAGGTGTCAAATTAGAAATGAAAATAAAAAACAATCACAAAAATCAGCACTAGTGTTTTAGGAAAATTTCTAAGCCAAACCACACTGAAAGGAAGACTCTTTACACCAAGCAGATAAGAAGGCAGAATGTTGGATCTTCATATCTTTGGACTGTTGTGGGATAATTCCACAAAGGCAATAGCACTGAATTAACAAAAGAGCTTAGTTTATATATAATTTAGAAGTGGGAGTACAAAGCAAGTGACAAAATGTTTCATAATTGGTTATATGCATTGAGTCATATATTGACAGGTAGACTAGTATTGAACAGATTTGTTGAAATAAAGAAATTGTTTATCATAATAGAGAAACATTCTAGGAACAAGGGGAGGAGACCCTTACAGGGTGAGCATAGATAAAGGTGTCCTTGAATTAGTCTAGGGTGTCTGAAGGTATAGACAATTACTCTGACCTAGTGCTCATCAGCTGTATGCAGCTGGGCTTCAGACACTCTTAAGGTCACTTGAATTCAGCAGAAACAGCAGAACAGAAACTTGGTCAGAGACTTCTAATTGATCATGAAATATATATAAGTTTGCTATTTTATACATGTGTTCTTACTTTATAATTGTGCCCCAACACTAATATGCACAACTCTGCAAATACATGTGAAAGCCAAGGTTACATGATACATTCCAGAAAAAAATTGCAATATACCGTATACATCAATGATGCCTCTTATATTTTATATTTGATTCCTTGATACCTGAAGCCTTTCAGACTCTGAAGAGTCTGCCCTTCCCAGCAGTAGTTAATTCTCAATTATTTGCCTTTGACAAGCACAATGTTCCTTTTAAATGCAAACCAGCCAATGTAGATAGGATACCCCAACTCTCTCCTTCATCATATTCTTATCCTGGGGATGATTAGCACCTACCCTAATCACCCCAGACTCAAGCACACCCTACTTGGGCAAATCTCTACACTGCTGACCTGCTGGGAAGATTTAAAATAGAATTGTGGGGTGAGGGGGAGCCACAGTTTGGGTATAAGCCAGGCTTCTTGTGCCCTAAGGAAAATTTAAATCATCCTGATTCCCCCCCCCAAAGGCTAGCTCTAACCATAAACAAAGCATTTCTCCTAGGTCCCTTGACTCAGCATTCAATGGCAAACAGAAACACCAAAACAACACCTAGGATTTGGAGGTAGATTTATTTATGTCCATGGGCACTATAGGAAACACTCCCAAAATATCAGGCTCCAAGGCCCAAGGAGGGAGGTTTTTATAGGGTTACAAAAGTGCATGTGGAAGGAGGGTACAGAGGTAGGGTACTCTTTCTTTGATCAGTTCTTACAGTATCCATAATAGTGACCAACTATGCATCACAGTGACAGTCCTTTCTAAAGGACAGTAGTAACAGGAACTATTACCTGGGCAACTAAGTGATTGCCTGGGGCGCATTTTCTGTTCAAGTGAAAGTAAATCAATCAGACAAAGACCCCTCAGCTGAACTAGCTGTACTTAACTCAAAAGCGTCAGCATCTAGCAGCTAATCACTATAAAAATGCAAAATACTCTTGTTCTTTGTAAACTGTATTGTATCTGGTGGCTTGAATTCTAGAGGGCAGTCACTTCTTCTATTATTGTACAATAAACTTTTAAAATGTTCTTATTCTGATTAAATTTGGAGCACTGTCTGATTTAATATGAGCCACAGTAAAGTCTCTTGCTCAGTGCTCCTCTCCCTGTAACCCCTGACACATTGTCATCTGCTCTAATTGAAACACGATGGTATTCCTTGCCTCTGTTTCATGGGATTTGTGAATATAGCAATGACAGTTTTCTCTGAATCTGTTCACCTTGCCATTCTACATTTGAGGATTACAACAAAAAATAAATAAACTACACACCAGTCTAACTATGAGAATTGATTTTAAAATATTAAGTGAATACTAGCCAAGATTACTGATATAGGGGAACAAAAATCCCAACCTGCTATGTGTCTGGTATGAGTTTATGTTCTCTAAAATCAAAGAATGAATTTTAGGAGCAGCAGAGGTTAAGAAACAAATATATTTATTGAGAGAAAAACAGCTTCTGTCTGAGTGACAGAAGGGGTCTGGAGTGGGTTGCCAAAGACTATCTGAAATTAGGCTTTTTATAGAGCAAAACCAAGAGGTGAGGTGGGTCTAAGGTAGGGGGAAAATGAGACTCACAAAGTGGGCATGAGGTGCGACAGAACTATGGTCAACCCATAAGATTAATTGTTCAGATAAAATTGATTAAATTGGGGACAAATGAGGAAGCAGCAAGCGGGCACGAATATCCAACAATGACTCTTTCTATAAGGAATGGTATGGTCAATCCTGGCTTCCTCAGGGTGACAGAGACCTACTTAGAATATCAATCCCTGATGCTTATCCTTAGGAAGTATGTGGGTACATTTGATTTATATTTTGTCTTGAGGTCTGGCCCTCAGCGGAGGTGTCTGACTCCCCCATAGTTCCAAGGTATCTATCTGGTCTTCCTCACTGGCTCCTTCAAGGGCTTATCCCTGTCTGACTGCCTATGTTTCTACCTAACTCAGTTGCCTATAACATTACAATAGCATGTAAAAGTACATCATACCTAAGTGGGTTTCCAGACCCTGGGAAGTCTAGTAATACAGTTCATTATACTAACTAACATAAGAAGGAAAAAGTATGATCAAATCAGAAAAATAATTCAAACTTCAATGCTCATTTGTTATAGTACTCAGCAATACATAAACTTATGAATACTTCCTGTAGTAGTCAGGGGTTGTGAGGAGGACAATTATAATCAGGACATAGAATTTATAATATTATTTTATGATTATTTATTATAAATTATATTATATTAATTATACATATAATTAATATATAATTAATTATAGTAATATAATATTATTTATGATTATTTATGATTATTTTACCAGAGTTAAACACAGGAAAGTGCAGGAAATCTGTCCACAACACTAAAAACCCAGAATATTCAATCCTACAGTAATGTCCTGCATGAGTCCAGATGAAGACCTAGAGCTCATGAAAATGCCTTCTATGAGTCCAACTGGAGGTCTAGAGCCCACAAGGACTCATGCCAGTCTCTTTTACAGATCTGTGCTGGGAGGGCCCAAAGGTCAGTGGTGGAAGCTAGAAAGTCTATGTCAGCGGGGTGAAGGAGCTGTGTTGGTAGGTTAAGGGTTCTACACTGCAGTCAAGAAGTCACGCTCATAATAAGGAACAGGGATGTCCTGAAAAGTACCACAGCCATCCTCAGTGACACGGAGGCCCTGATCTCCTCTGACGATGAACGCAGTAGAGTACATGCCAGGAAGCCAGTGTGATGATCTTCTCCTGAAGATTAAACAGCACACATCTTCCCTTCTGGAGCCAGGAAGTGATGCTTACTGTATGGACCAGAGATTCCCCAAAGTGAACCACAGTCACTCTCACCAACAAGGTCCCGAACTCCTCTGATGGTAATGGCTGAACTCATATTGGGGAAGCTAGTCATGACAAGCTTCTCCAGGAGAACCAATGGCTTGAAACAGCAACACTTAGGAGAACCCACAACGCCTATCTCTTCTCCACATCTCTATACTGGCAACTTTCCTCAGGTGGGCCATCTACACTTAGCACCATGCTGATTTAGTTCAGCTGGTATTAAGTTGACTACCAGTTTTAATCTATAACAGTTCCTTAAAGACAAAGCATTTTATTTAAAGTGAAAATATTTGAGATTTTTAAAAATGAAACTTAGAAATAAGTCAAAAAATTCTTCCTTTCTTCATAATTGCTGAATACTTTGTTGAAACTATAAATTATCACAAGACCAGAGGAAATATTCAGAGATGTAAGAATTGAAATGTAAGGAGAAATAACTTTATTTTTAAATTATATTATAATACACTTGCTAAAATTGATAGAAAATTACTGAAAACATGAGAAAATTTAGAAAACAGCAAGTTATAAAATCCACATACAAATTTTGATAGTATTCATTTATACAATCACATATTAGAAAATATAACAACAACAAAAAATGTCTCCATTTACAAAAGCAGGAAGCAAAGAAGAAGGTAGGAGCCTAACAGATCACACCTAAACATAAATTTAGGAGAAAATACTCAAAAGTTATAGAGAAAATTGTAGAACATTGCTGAAGAATACAAAACTGGACTTGAACAAACAAATATACAAACCTTCTTGGGCAACATGACAGTTAATTGTGGTGTCAACTTAAATGAGAAACATGCTGGCAGATTGGTTTAGCACAGTTCTGGGTGTGTGTGAATGACTGACTAATTGATAGAATTTCTGTATGGAATAGAAAGAGAAGGAAGGAAGTTTGCTTTTTCAGAGGCGCTCCAGTCATCCTTTACTATCACTTCTGGACATCTCTCTTCATGTTTTCAATGCAGACTCTTTGGCTTTATGATAATTTCCCACAAGACTCTGCAGTGAGTGCCAGGCATTAAGCTTTTAACTGGAGACCTTTGATCTCCAGTGTGCAAATGGTCCTTTTGCATTTCTCCACATTCAACACTGCAGGCAGCTATTTTAAGGTTACCATGTAAATCCTTTATGTATCCCATATATGTGTATATATACAATCTGTTCCTCCAGTGAACCATTAGTAATAAAGGCAGAAAGACTCAACATCATAAAATTTTCCTAATTTCATTTGTTGAAATAAAATTAAAATGGATAACGGAAATGAAAAACCAACTGAATCCTTAAAATGACCACAACTTTGCTTAAGTTGTAAACATAGGTGAAATTTAACTTATTTCACTCATTTCTTGCAAATACTAATGTTAGAGAGAAACAAAATTCAGCCAATCATAAGCAGACAGCCAACATAGTTGTGTGACTACATAACTAGGGACTTTACAACACTGTAAACCTTTAAAAGCCATTTTACAACTACAGCCAATGAATCAATCTCTATTTTGCTTCCATCATCACCCTATAAATACCTGCCTCTGCTGTTTGTGTCCAGAGCACAGAACCTTTCAAGGTGCTGCTTTCCAATGCATAAATCTCTACTTCCTTAAATAAACTCTTTAAAATATTACTATGTCTTGAATTTATTTTACAGATTTATAATATAACACAATATCAATAGAACACCATTTTTCTCTAGGTCTGATTTTGAAGAAAATAAAACACAAGCTGTCCTTCTATGAAGGTTACATGTTCCTAAATATAGAATGTAGAATACACAGACTCTACCAAAAAAAAAAAAAAACACTGAATACCAAAATTCATAAAGTTGAAGGATATAAGATAAATGTGCAAACATCAATAGCAGGGAACTCTGACAAAAGATGGAGAAACTATTACATTTCAATAACAGCAAAAATTTTAGAGATAAATGTAACTGAGGAGATGAAAGACATCTGTACTAAAGATTACAAAGTATTGAAAAAACAAATGTAGAAGATGCATATAACTGGAAAAGTATCTTGTGAAAAAGAAATAAATCACAAGGAAGATTGGTCAGAATAACCCTGAAAAAGAGCAATATGAACCTAGAATAACCAAATATTGAAACATAAAGCCTCAAGAGTAAAATAGGTATGATAGTTATAAGCAAGCTCAAAACCAGAGAAATAAAGCAGAAAAGCTAGATGTAGATTTGTTTTTGTAAATTTAGAATATAATGAAAAGTGATCAAGAATCAATAAGAAAATGATGGATTTTAAATGAAGTCTGTTGTGATTATTAGAGTTACAAGATAAAATATAAAATTTGATCCATTCCTCAACTATTTAACAAATATAAAACCCATCAGTGACTCAAGCTATAAAAAAAATCATAAAAGTATTCAGAGAAGCATAAGTTGTTGCCATGTGGGAAAAATTTTCCTTAAATTTTACAAAATAATTAAACTATTGATAAATTTCATAAAAACACATTTGTTCCAGAAAGTATTCCACATATAAACTTTAAACTCATGTAAAGTAAAAACACTGATGATATGGTGGTAAACACATTCACAATTTCTATCACAAGGGTTTAGATTCCTAAATGTAGAGAAAAGTTTCTATAGAAAAAATATCAATGCTAGAGAAAAAAAAAAGCAACGGCCATCCTCCAAAAAAAAAAAAAAAATCACATAACAATGACTTACTTCAAAGGATGCTAAACATCTCCCATAATGAGAATCGTGATATAAAACCAAACAAGATACAATTTGAACAAAACTCCAAAAGGTAAAACATAGAGTGGCAGCAAAGCCATGGGGAAACAGGAAATCTCCCATATTGTAGATAGGGTTGCAAAGTACCTCAATATTTCTGGACAGAAATTCAGTTCTATTAATAAAAACTGTATCTCTTTTCTAGAGACCTACTCCAAAGTTGGCTTGGCAAAAATACAAGAGGGCATTTCACAAGAATATCTGTTATGTCTTGAATCTAAAACGTCCCCTCAAAGCAGAAGGGTTAAAGACTTGGTCCCCAGCACAGCCATGTTCAAAGGGAATTGGGGAATGATTAGATTCTGAGAGTTCTCACCTCATCACTGGATTAATCCACTGATGGATTCGTAACAATGGGCTACTGGAAAGTGGTGGAAATTCCACGAAGTGAAGTCTTGTTGGAAGACCCTGGAAGGAGATACTTTGTCTCTAGCTGCTACCCACCCTCACATTCCTGACCACCATGAGATTAGCAGTTTTCTTCTATCATGCCCTTCCACATGACCTACTGCTTAGCCACAGCCCTAACAGAAACTGGGCCAATATCCATGGACTAAAACCTATAAAATGATGAGCCAAAATAAATACTTTCTTCTTTTAAATTGTTTAAATTGTCCAAGTATTTGGTCACAGCTTCACAAACTTAATGCACTACGTATGGCAGTACTGTTTGTAATAGCAAAGAAGTAGAAAGTCTCATTGATAGTGTACTGATTGAATACACTGTGAAACATTCATATGGTGGGTCACTAAAGAGCTTGAAAAAGGAATAAGAAATCTCTCTTTCCTATTCCCACCCAGTGATTCCAAATTTTTACAGTTCAGTTAAAAAGGAAAAGCAAGATAGAGAAAAGTATGCAAATATTTCTATTATTTTCTAAATAGAAATATATATTATCTATATGTGTTATGTATATGTTTATATATGTTAATATGTAATTGTTATATAAATACATATATATTCAAATTTGTTTAAAAATAGAAAGCTAAACACAAAATATTTTTATAGTTACCTATAAGGGAAAGAAAAAATAAGGTGGAAGACACAAGGATGGAAGATGGATTTTTATGAATATATCTGGTTATCATAAAACTGACAGTGGAACTAGGTAAATATTATATATAATTATAAAGCAAAATCAATATTATAAAAGATAGTTCTTTAAAAATTGAAATAAATGAACATACCTTTTGAATTATAATATTACTACCCAGAAGGGAATTATTTAATTGTACATTTTAGAAGATTTGCTTTAAGAACATAAAGAACTGTAAAAAGCAAACAAAATAAGACCTTAACATGCTTCAAGTAATTTTATTAGTGGCGGTACTACTGGTTATTTTAAGGCATTTGTCTGAATTGTGTGGTAGTGTTTTATACAAAGTAGTTTTGGACATGAGAAAAGACATGCAGATGTAAGTTCATTGAGACAACATGAAATCTCTCTGGTCCTGTGTCTGAATTGGAAGCAGTGAACACCACACTCAAGATATATTTTGTCTTTTTAGAATAAAAAGCTTCCTAACTCAACAGTCTAAACAGACCTACACATCATGACTGGCCCTGTAATTATCATCCTTATCACTGAGATCATGGTCCGCTAATTACTATTTTCCACTTAAAGAAACTAGAGTTCTTTGGAAGGATGACTGATATCAGGCCTTAGAATAAATGGAGGGGAAGAAAGGGAGGAAGCAAGGGGAGAGGAGGAAATGGAAGGGAAGGGAAAGGAAGAGAAGGGAAGAAAGAGACGCATAGGATGTTTAACACAGTTTTACACTGAAGCAAAGAAGACTGATGAGAGATGAAATTGACTTCATTACTATAAGCAATAGAAACAACACTAAAAGTTCATCAATAGAGGAAATAGAAATGCTTTAAATAATTACAGTGTTTTGTGGAGATAGAAACACAAGCTAACTAAACAATACAGCTATAGGAAAGGAGATGAAACAGACTAGATACACTATTTTCTATCTTTTACCTAAATTATATGTAATATTTACCTAGTTCCAATGACAAACTTCAAGAGTCAGATAAAAATATATTAGGCTATCTGGGCCATATATGGCCTTTATAACATTTTTTTGATCTATTAAAAATATCAAAAAATGCTTCCTAGCTCATGGACTGAATATAGCTTTTTTGAACAGGGCATTGTCTTTGCAAAACTTACAAAATAACCCAAATATACAAAAATAACCAATATCTGACAATCAAACCACTTTGTTAAAACCCTCCTGGGGTGCTGGTGCTTTGTTATTATTTATCAATCACACTGTCACTCTGCCAAAAAACCTTATCTCTCATTGCCACTACTGACCATCACATTGCGCTTTTTGACAATATTAATGTACCTGCTGATTCAAATTACAAGTTAAAAAAGCACTATCATGTAGAGAAGAATGAACTTTATATAATTATTTTCTTAAGCCAACAATGTCTTTAGTACAGATAAGACTATCTGTTTTACAGCAAGCTCAATATAAAAACCATTTATTCCTTGTATTTTCTTTTTGTGTGTATGTGTGTGTGCCAGGAATTGAACTCATGACCTCATGTTTGTCAAGCAGGCACTTATGCCACTGAGCTAAACCTCCAGCCCCTATTCCTTGTATTATCATTCCCATAAATTTTAAAGTGGTCTGTCTTCTTGTATAAGTATAGTCACTGTACTTGTAAGAATTTTGGATAACAAAGAAGCTAAAAGGAAAATTCCAGGAAGGAGGAAGTTTTTTCAACTGCAGTCTTTATAATGAACTTATATTCTGCAAAACTGGATGTTTAACTGAGGTTATTTATGATTTATGAGTGTTAAAGTGCCATGAAGTAAAAACAAACAAACAAAAAAAGATTTCAGTGTTTTTATTTCTCTCTCAGTCTCATAGTCATATTTGAAAAACCTGAATTTCACATTTCCTTTAAAATTCATTCTTGAGCCAAGACCAAGATTAGAAATAGTTTAGGTTAAAGGAAACTGTTCAGAATGTTGAAAGAGATAAAGGAGATTTCTAAATAAGTCTTTTGTAATGCTAACGAATATATAGTCATGTGTGTAATTTAATCTCTCTAAGACAACAAAGCCTTTTGTAAAAAAGAAGTCTCCTTAATGCTTCTAATGTCTCCATATATATTGTAAAGCAAAAGAAATCTGAAATCTTTCTTTGTAATATAACTGATAGATTTATTTCTAAAGCAATTCTAGGCTTAATGTACAATTAAGGAGAAGCACAGAGAGCTCTCATATACCTCCTCTCCCCTCAAAACATTTTCTCCTATTAGTAATATCTCGCATTTGTGTGGTTCATTTGTTACAACTGATATTAATATATCAATATATTACTATAAAACCAAATTAGGGTTCATTCTTTGTGATGCACAGTTCTACTGTTTCGGCAGGTGAGTTATGTAGTCACTATTACTGTATCATGCAAAATGGTTGCACTGCTCTCCACATGCCCTGTGTTCCACCCTTGCACCTCAGCCACCTTCCCCATGAACTCCAGGCAGCCACTGATCAGTCACTTCACTATCACTAGAGTCCTGCCTTTTCCAGAATGCTATCTGATAGGCTTCATTTCATATGACTCCAGCCTTTTCACCGACTCCTTTTACTTAGCAACATTCACTTTCAGATTTTCCCATATCTTTTCATAACTTGATAAATTATTTCTTTTTATCATCACCTGTTTTGTTAAGAGTAAAAAAAGTAATTCCCAAAGAAGTATAGGCCTTACCAAAAGGTGCTTATTGAGGGATATTAAGTAATTCTGGGTGAATAAACAAGTTTATAAGCTAGGTAAACATTTTCCTGCCAAAAATGATCTCTGCAGGTCCTTTGTATCATTAGTTGCTATATAAATTTGAGAATCAGAATTTTCAAACATGATAGCAGCTACAAGATAAGGGAAGTGGTACAAACACAGTTAATGCACATGATCACTCACCCTGGCTCTAATCAAGGCCACCAGCTACCACCAGAATAGAGAAACATGAGGTGATACATGTATCTGTTTATTTTCAGAGATGTGTCCACTTGCAAATAAGCACAACTAGGCTTGGGAAATAAGAAAATGATCCATTTTTAGTCATGTCTCTGCCACTTGAGGACATCACCTTCTCATAATGGAGCCCTATTTTGTGCAGGTTATATCTCAGCAAATATTACTAAAACACATATTATACATGAGTCCCTATTCTGCCACTTAATAGTTCTGTGATTTTACTAGTCTTTTTTTTTCTCCATAGCACAGAGAACATAATGCTGCTCCTCCTAACTCAAAGAATAATTATGAGAATCAAAGGAGTTGCTGATGACTAAAGGAATAAAAAGATGATACACTACAAAACACTTATAAACCTTTGGAAGATTTACTTTGTTATTGTTTGATAATGTCATTATTATTTGATCCCCCATCCCAACCCCTTCCAAACTCATTACTCTTCTCAAGTAAGTTGTCAGGTAGGACTTCATAAACAAAATGCGCTTAATGATGGAAATAAGAGATCCTCTAACACCAAAAATAAATATGCACCCCAGAAAGAATAATCATTCCTCATAAAAGAAACTGACCAAACCACCTTAAAGGATAAGAGCAGAGGAATCAATGTATAAATTTGCGGTGAACTACTAGGCTTCCAATAAAACAGAGAAGTCTGGATGGCATCACATGCCTCCTGGAGGGGAAGGTCAAATAGAAGACATAACCTAAATGTCTTCCTCAGGGAACTCTTCTACAGCAACAAGGAACAAAAGCCTTTGAGTATTTTCAGCTAAATGCTGGAGTGTGGTAAAACTTGATTTGTTTCCATCACTGTATGTGTAGAACTTTACTCCCTTAACTGACTAAACACAGAAACAAGTGTTGAAAGCACAACTCTTCCTAAGTGAAATTGACTCAGATAATCCAAGCTAGCTAAGTAAATCAAATCAATTCCTTTCCTTTGCCTTATTTGGTAGAGAAGTAAGAACACTACCAAGCAAAAGAAAATGCAGCTGAGTGTGATGGCACAGGCCTGTAATCCTAGCGTCATGGGCACCTGAGGCAGGAGGATCACAAATTTGAGTCCAGGATGGGCAAATTAGTGACACTCTATCTCAAAATAAAAATTAAAAAGGGTCCCAGGGATGCAGGTCAGTGCCAAGGACATGAACTCAAGTCCCTATTTAAAAAAAAAAAGAAAGCAACAAGCTGTTAAGGTGGTGACCAAAATACCACTGTTAAACCAGAAGGATTATATATATATGTATTCCTCCTCCCTTAGGAATATACAGACAAATCAAGATCTTAGTAAAGCCAAGAGAATATCCAACAGATACCAAGACCACCTGGGTGAAATCATTCACTAATCATGGTACATAACTGTCAAACAATATTTATAACTTTACTCTCAAATGCATATGTAACCAAATGCAAAGCTTAAACTAAACACTGATAGCTATCTTAATACTTTCCTCTCATTGTTGAGACAAAATACCTGATGCTCAAAATTAAGGGAGTAAATGTTTATTTAGCTCTCAGTTTGTGGAGGTTTCTGTCTGTATTCCACTGGCTCTGAAGCTGGATAGCACATGACAGAGGGGAAACAGAAAACAGCAAAAGCAACAAGAGAAAAATGGGCAAAATGTTATGGTTTTAATGTAATAGAACACTGATAGACTTAATACAGGTTCTTAACGATTGTTAAACCTGTGTGATAATGTTCACATTTTGGAATGATAAGACAAAGCATGTCTTTATATCTGGAAACTGATTTAAAGAAATGTGTCTATTGCTAAATTGACTAAGGGTGGATTGTTATGGTTGATACATTGTGTCAACTTGAGAACTTTTAGAAGCTTAACTAAGTGACTCAGCAAAGGGCCAGGGTCCTCACTTTGTAAATATCCTGAGCCTGTGCAAGACCAAGATACTGAGATGGTGTGGATGTAAAGGACCCACCCAAAGTCAGAGAGCCTGCATACAATATAAGGGAGAAAAAGAAGTTTGCTTTCCCCCCTTTTTATTCTTGTTGCTTTTACTGTCTTCTGTCACTTAAACTGTTGCCCCTGTGCCATAGTACTCAGCCTTGGAGTTGGCTGATTATGGACTGAAACTTCCACAAACTATAAGCCAAATAAACCTTTTCTTCCTTAAATTTGGACATCAGGTATTTTTGTTCAGCAATAAGAGAAAAGTAATCAAGATAACAGACTAGTTCTTACTAGCTTCTAAAATTGAGGTAAGAATTCTGATCAAAATGTTGAGTTCAGTGTGGGGTGCAATGAAATCAATCCTGAAAGAGAAATTTATAGCAGTGACTTCTCACATCAGGAAAACAGAATAAGCACAAATAAACAACCTAATGCTGTACCTCAAACTTCTAGAAAAAGAGCAAACCAAGCCAAAATCTCAAAGGGAGGAAATTATAAAAATCAGAGCAGAAAGTAACACAACTGAGACTAAGAAAACAATATAAAGAATTAATGAATCAAAGAGTTGGTTCTTTGAAAGAATAAACAGAATCAATGAACCACTAGCAACTTTGTCAAAAAAAGAAAAGGAAAAAAAAACTCAAATTCATGCGTGAGGAATCAAAAGGGTGAAATCATTACAGATCCTGTGGAAATTCACAAGGTCATCAATACTTATTTTGAAAATCTTTACTTGCCTAGGATGGAAAACAGAAGAAATGGAAGATTACTAGGAACATATGCATTACCAAAGCTGAATCAAAAAGAAGTAAAAATTCTGAATAACTCGATATCAGTTAATGAAATTGAAAACATAATTTTAAAAAACTTACCAATAGAGAAAAGTCCAGGTTCTGATGGATTCATAGTTGAATTCTACAAGAAATTAAAAGGAGATTTAATGTCAATACTCCTCAAATTCTTTAATGAAATTGAAAAGGAAGCAATTCTCCTTAACTCATTCCTGGAGGCAAATATTACCTTTATACCAAACCAAACAAAGACACAGCCAAAAAACAGTACTGCAAGTCAATCATTCTAATGAACATGGATGCAAAACTCCTCAATAAAATACTAGCAAACAGAATGCAGCAAACCATCAAGAAGAATTATACACCAAGTGGAATCCATCACAGGAAAGCAGGGATTGTTCAACATACCAATATCAATAAATGTAATATACCATATCAACAGAGGCAAAGACAAAAATAAAATAATCTCAATAGATAGAGAAAAAGCTTTTGATAAAGTCCAACGCTCATTCATGATTAAAAAAATACTACAGAAAATTGGAATAGATGGTCTTTACCTCAATCTGATAAAATCCATCTATGACAAACCAACAGCCAACATCATGCTAAATGGACAAATATTGAAAGCTGTCACTCTAAAATCAGGAACAAGATAAAGATGTCTGTTATCACCGCTCCTATTTAATATAGTTCTGGAAACATTAGCCATAGAAATTAGAAAAGAAAAATAAAACAAATAAGGATAGGAAAAGGAGAGGTTAAATGATCATTATTTGCAGATTACATGATACTCCACATAGAACACTCCCAAAATGCCACCAAAAGACTACTAGATTTAATAATCAAATTTAGCAGCATAGCTAGATACAAAGTCAACACTCAAAAATCAATAGCATTCCTACACACAAACAACAATCTCACTAAGAGAGAAATTAAAGAAACAAGATCTTTCATAATAACACTCAAAAAAATAAAAAATATTAAAAAATACTTAGGAATCAATCTAACAAAGGAAGTAAAAGATGTATATATTGAAAATTACAGTACTCTGAAAAAGAAGAGGATATTAGAAAATGGAAAGACATCACTTGCTCTTGGATAGGAAGAACCAACATTGTTAAAATGACCATATTTCTAAACTATTATACAAATTTAATACAATCCTGATAAAAATACCATTAGCATACCTCACAGATCTACAGAAAACATTCCTAAACTTCATTTGGGAACAGAAGAGAATAGCAAAGGCAACCCTGAACAACAAAGGCAAGGCAGGAGGCATCACAATCCCTGACTTGATATTGTACTACAAAGCTACAGTGATAAAATCAGCATGGTACTGGCAAGTAAATGGACCTGAGGATCAATGGAACAGACTGGAACACACAGACACAACTATTAACACACTCAACCACCTTATCTTTGACAAAGAGCTAAACATATTCACTGGGGAAAAGCCCCTTTAATAAATGATGCTGGAAAAATTGGCATTCCACGTGCTGAACACTGAAACTAGACCATGTCTATAACCATGCACTAAACTAAAATCAAACTGGATCAAAGATCTAAATATTAAAATAAAAATGCTAAAACTACTGGAAGACAAAGTAGGTAGAAATCTTAAAGATATGGGGTAGGCAGAGAGTTCATGAACAAAACACAAACTACAAGGGAAGCACTTCAAAGAATCAACAACTGGGATCTCATTTTATTAAAAAAATTTTGCACAACAAAGGAAATAACCAACAGAGTGAAAAGACAATCTACAGAATAGGAAAATATTTTAGCCAACTGTACCTCAGGCAAAGAACTTTTATCTAGAACATACAAAGAATTGAAAAAAATCAGACCTCCAAAATTCAAGGACTCATTTCAAAAATGGGCATCTGATGAACACACACTTCTCAGATGAAGAAGTTCAAGCGGAAATATATACATAAAAAATGTTCAACATTATTGGTCATTCAAGAAATGCAAATTAAAACAACACTGAGATTCTATCTCACCCAAGAAAGAATGTCTGAGATCAAGAAATCAGCCAGTAACAAATGCTGCAGGGGCTGTGGAGAAATAAAAACCCTTCTCTGCTACTAGTGGTATTGTAGACTTGTGCAACCACTCTGGAAATCAGTGTGGAGATTCCTAAAAAAAAAAAAAAAACCCTAGAATTGAAGGACCTACTCAATACAGCTATTCTTTTTCTGAGTATTTACCCAGAAGAATTCAGAACATCATACCACAATGTTCTATGTGCACTCATGTTTATAGCAGCATAATTTGTAGTAGCCAAATCTTGGAAATAATGCAAATGCCCATTAACCAAAGAATGGATAAAAAAGATGTGGTAGTTTTATGCAATGGAGAACTACTCAGTTATAAGGAAGGATAAACTGGAGACTTTTACATGTGAATGGAAGCAACTTGAGATCATACTCAAGTGAAATAAATCAGACTGACATGGACAAACATCATATTGTCTCCCTAGTGTAAGAAGCTGAAAGCATAAATATGATTCAAAATGTACAATAGCTATTTAAAATTAAGTATTCCCAAGATGCTTAAAAGGAAAAGATATTGCTCAAAAAAAAAAAAAAACAACTAAACTAGGATAGAGGAAAGGAAAAAAGAAAGGGAAAAGAATATATATATCTAGCATACAAATATGAGTATATATATGCCATATACTAAATATATATGTAGTATATACAGAGTTATATATTTAAATATTTATATATAAGATAGATAATTATGCTACTAATTTCTATTAGTTCATTAAAAACAGTTTGTGTTTTAAGGGAGGTAAAATTAAACACAACAAAACAGAACAGAACAGGACATAAGAAAGCATAAATTTCAAAGCTAGACAACCCGAGATCTTTACTATCTGTCATATTGTCTCACGTTCTCTTCCAAATGGTTGTCCATATTTTTGCATATGGGGAGCTCATACTAAATAACATATCAATCTTTTCACAAGATGTGTAGTTCATTGGCTCCCACTTACTAAGGTGGGGAGGGACACGGGACAGGGGACAGGACGACATGAGATGTTCCATTCTCAGCTCGCCCCTCACATCCACACCCCAGAGAGGGGAGGAGCTCCTTATTCTCCCAGCACCATGAGTCAACCGCACAGTGCATGTCCCAATGCACCAGGCTCTCTCTCCTTTGGGCTGCCAAAAGTCTGCCACACTCACAGCTGTTCCCCAGAAAGGGAAGGAGCTTCTTGTTCTCCAGGTACTCTGAGTCAACCGCACAAAATTTTAAAAATATATATATACATTAAAAAAAAGAGGGGAAAAGAAAGTGCTCTAAAGCATATAACTGCTTGTATGTTTAAGGGTGTAAGATAGATGACCACATTACTGTTTTTGTTAGATTGTTGAGCAGAATTGTTAACAGTCTCACTGAATGTCTACTTTGTATGCTTTAATTTTGTAACTTAAACAACTATTTCCAAGGATGACAGTACGTAACTTATCAAGTGGTGGATTTCTTAGTGTTTTTGTTTTTGCTTTGTTGTTGTTCTTTTATTTTTTGCCTTTGGAATTCTGTATTGTTGCTACCCTTTTTCTATTTTGCTTGGTGGTTTTCTTTGCTTTTTCTCTTTAAATAAAATTTTAAAAAAACAGTTGTGTTTACATTGATCAGTTTTTCATGTCTACATCTTGTAATATGAGCTACTATTTTGAAGATAATACACAATATATCAACCATTATTAATCTCTTATTATCTGGTTTTGAAATTCTGTATCATTTTTATTCTTTTCTTTAAAAAATGCTTTCAGATTATAAACAGTGAAATTATAGAGCATCACAAAGGCAAAAAGACATAAAACCAACATAAATACATCTCTTTAGCAGAGATAAAATAGAAACACAAAGCAATAAAAACAATTGTATCTTGGTATATACTGAGTTGTGGGGCTGAGATCTGACAGCAGCTAGTAAGAGTTTGGCTTGATCCTTTAAGAGGGTTACAGTACTTCCTATTAAAGGAAATGTAGCCTGACTCATGGAAAGTAGGAGTGGAAGTGCCATAAAACGGTCTTAAGAAACACAGTTAAATGAAAACTGTTACCAAATACCACCTGTGTTAAAATTCTGAGCAAGCTGTAAGACTTCGAGGTTAAGAGGTCACAGACAGAATCCAGACATTAGGAAATGAATCAAACCACCCACTGACTCTGTGACTCCATCTGAAATATTTTGTCACCACAGGATGGGCACCCTGAAATGACACTGAGAAATCTGATTTGAGGTGAGGGAGCCAGGAAATCAGAAAAAGAGGGGAGGAGCAGAACAAAATCTTTCACACAAAATAAAATCAAACATAGCATCAAAAAGAGCAGCATGAACTCACTATAAGATTAGTTTTATGGAACAGTCTGGCAAAGGCTTTAAAATTAAGTATTCCCAGGATGCTTAAAAAGATAAACACATGACTTTAATTTAGAAAAGAGCAATAAGTTCCAATAAAATAGAGGGAAACAAAACAAGTATAAAAAGAGGTAAAAATTATAGTCTAATGTTTTTGAAAAGTAAGATCATTGATTAAAAATATAATGACATGATAAAGAGGGCTACAGTAAAA
>PVJX010017407.1:0-38408 GCA_004027295.1 Dolichotis patagonum
ACAAGGTTGTGAGTTTTGATTCCCAATATATCCCCCAAAAGGTCTTTGTTCTTTTCAACCATAAATAACTATGTATGGCTTAATGAGCTCCTTGTCCATCTTACAGCTTGTTCTTATGTCATTGAGAGCCTGCAAGCCACCTTTTTGAGAAGCAGCACCAAGGGAGGGGTGTCCCTCTCTCCCAGTTCCCACTGGAAGGTTGGGCTGACTTGGGAGATAAAGCTGATTTGGGAGGTCAGAGCCTAACTTTGATAGAATCTTTGCTCCAATTTGCAAAACTATGTGCTGTGTAAATGCTTATTTCCCTCTGGATACACTGAACAGAGTTGGGCTGTCCATCACCATGACAAAGTCAGAGGGAACTACATGTGGCAGAAGGCTGCAGCATCCTTTTACCTGGGGACTAGTTACTGTTTATCTTGCTTGGAACATTATATATGGGTTGCACTTGCTTGGTTGTCCAAGAGGGAGAGATTCCTTTGCCTTTTTAATCTCAGGGTAGTGAGTTTGTAATGTGCACCACAGTCTGGTTTAATGGTTATTCACAAATAATTCTGTCTCCTGCCTCTGTGGAAGAGGGTTTGTTACTTTTGGTTGTCTCCCCATGATGCTCTGTGCTTGGTCTTTTCACCTCCTCCTGTTGAAAGGCTAAGTGGCTCACGGGCAGAGGCAGAAAGCCATGTATGACCTACCTTCAGGGGCCACCTGGAAATGTCATCATTGACACTTTGGGGGGACTTTCTGATGTTGACCTGTTGGCAAATCTCTACCTACTTCATAGGTCCCATGCAGTTCCCTGCTTGCTGTTCTTGAGAAGAAACTGAGTCACAGTAAAGATTCTTCAGGATTTCAGAAGAGTTTTTAAGCACTCTTCCAGGCAAGTGTGTTCCTTTTGAAAGGAACACAATCTAAGGAAAGGTAGTACTCTGGTGGAATGGGCTGGGGGTAGCTAAGCAGGCTCCCAGGGGACTGACACAGCAGAGAGGTCCTGGAAGTGATGCTTTTGATGGAAGATATGACAGCACTAACTACAGGAGAGAGGCAAACATGTTACATGTTCTTATAAGAATAATTACAATACAACAGCTACTATCAGGAGCACTGATTACAAGGGCAATGTACCAGGAGTGATGTTTGCTTCATCAGGTATTACCCATGGCACTGTTATTCAAAACACATTCATTTTATATATTTAAAAAATTAAGGACCAGAGATTGAACCTACAAGGGCTACAAAGGCTCCTTGACAGTCACCTTAAATTTACATGGCCCACATAGCCTTGATAGGATGGAGGGAAAATGATAGGGTGAGTTTTCATCTTTCATTCCAGTGACACCTTAGAACCCCAAGCCACAGGAAAACCCAGGGAGAGAAGCAGTCCTGAGGACACAGAGCTGAGTTCCCCAGGAATGCCTTGCAGATGAAGGACACTAGTGTCAGAAGACACTGGAGAGAAGACATTGGCAATTTCTGCTTCTCACTGTGCAGTCCAGATGAATGGACTGGTTGAGAGATGGGACCCCTGTGCAGAGTAGCAGTGGGTTAGAGCCTTGGGATGGAGCTGTGCTGATGTCATTTACACTGTGCCCTCCAAAGCCAGGAACCAGGCCACCTGAGGCAGCCTGGGAAAGAACTGATTACTAGTTGTCCCAGGTCCTTCTACCTCACGTTGTCCTCAGGTTCCCAGATGTAGGCTTCTGTCCTCAGACCTGGCTTCTGGTCACAGCCTCCCAATTCCTGCCTCTAGCAATGTCATTCCTGCCAGACCCAGGGTCTTGTTCTTGCAGCCTGACAGAGAGCTGACCTTGTCCCCTGGCCATGTCATGATATCACTGGGGAAGCAAAGAAGGGAACCACAGCACAGATATGGTCATACATGATCTCCCCAGGGCAGGCCCAGCTGTAACCAGAATGACAGAAATCATTGCATAAGTCAATAATGCAAAATCACCCAATAGTTACTTTCATTTTCTGAGATAATAAAATGACAGCACCTACAAAATTTCTAATCTTTTACAGACATTTACTTTGAGAATCAAAATGATAGTTTTTAAAAGATTTTGTCAATGAGGAGCTCCCATAATTCACTGCTTAAAAGAAAAGACAGATCTGAGGCTCAAGGAACAAACTTCAGAAGTGACTTTCAACTTTGTCATTATCCAAATTGATTCATTTTGACCCAGTTTTGTTTTTTGTCAAGGTCAAAAGCACTTGTGGTCTTATGGACTGAATTTTTCAATATCTAAGGAACAGAGGGATGCTCAGAAAATTGCCAGTGGTCATAAAAGGTAACCTGAACTGTGAATTAGTTGGAGAGAAGCAATTTGGATTGAGAAATGTCTTACATTTTTAATAATGGACAGAGAAGGGACTTTAAGGGATACTTATTTTATGGTAGATACTGAGATGCTGAGCATACCTTATCTTACTTGATCCTGACTAAATTCTATCAAGTGAGCATTAGATCACCCAGATTATGTGTAAGGAAGTAGAGGTCTGAGATCTCCCACCTAGCAAATGGGGTTCTGCTGTATTAAATCATGTGATTTCATGAGCAAAAACAAAGAATTCTCCAAATTAGTTAGCTAACATTTTAAAAACAGATTTTTTAAAAGTTGAGATATAATCTTTGTGCAATAAGAAGCACATGTCTTGAGTGACATGTTTCATAAGTTTCAACACTGTTTTCATCTCTCAGGCCACCATCAGAAACTAGATAAAGGATCCTACTAACCCCAGAAACTCCAGAGCTTTCAGCAAACACAAGTGCCCCCAGACAACTGTATTGGCTCTGTCAAAACATGAGTCAGCCTGACTATTCTCTGAAGTCATATAAAATGAAAACAAATGGCATTTATCCATATGTGTCTGATTTCTCTGGCAAGACATAAACTTTGGAGACTCCGGCATCCTGCTTTCTGTATTAGCAGCCTGTTCCTTTTATTTTTCTCTCCCCAGTACCAGGGTTCAAACTGATGAGCCTGTGCTTGCCAGGCAGGCGCTTGCACCACTGAGCTAAATCCCTGGCCCCCAGCCTGTTCCTTTTTGTCACTGATGTCTATTCCACTTAAGAAATACAGCAGCATTTATTTACCCATTCTTCTGTTGATAGACATGTAAATTGTTTCTACTTTTAGGCTACAAGGAATATGGTTGCCACTCCCATGCAGAACTTTATTGGATGCATGTTTTCATCTATTTTAGGTAAATATCCAGGAGTAAAATTTCTGGGTCATAGAATAGAAGTTTATTTTACTTAACCCTTTAGGTATTTTTTTTTCTTTCTCTTTTTTGGTCCGAGGAATCAACTTAGGTCTTGCATTTGTTAGGCAGGCACTGCACTGCTAAGCTACATCTCCAGTCTTTCTGAACCTTTTAAAGAGCTATCCAACATGACTCCAAATTGTTGTACTGTTTTGGTTAAATATTAAGGCTCATTTGACATTTATAAAACAGCTTTGATTTCCAGGAATAAAACAGAACAAAAATCTCTGCTGTTTGGGGAAAGTTTGTTGGGAAAGACACAATGGACAAATGAATAAGTTAAATATAGAACATCAAATGGTGACAAATGCTCTTGATAACAATAAAGTTCCAAGCAGGAGAAAAAGCACTGGCGTACAGTCTGTGCATGATTCACAACAGCCACTGTTCTTTTTTAAAAAAGAGACTGGACTCAGCTGCCTTTGTTACTCTTCCACACTAAAGAAATGACTAGGGACTCAGCTGGAGGAGCTCCAGTGACCCACATGCCCTCTTGGCTGGCCAGCTCGTTCCTGCCAGTGGAGGCACAGAAAGGTTGGGACCAGCGACTAAGGCAGGTGAGCTGGGGCTCTGGGGTCAGCTGACTGGGTTCAAAGCCTGTGTTGTCACATCTCCAGTGCCCTTGGAAAGTCATTACCTGCTCCAGGGCTCAATTTTCCTATTTGCAAGAAAAGAATGATAAGCGCCTTTAGCTCATAATGTTAGAAGGTCAAGGAGAGAGTGTTTATAAACTGTTTGGAACAAAATGAAAAAATGATAAACAATGCTAGTGGCCATCATTTTAAAAACAGAAACTTGGATTTTGTCTCTTCTGTGACCTACTTGAGTACTTGGTCCTCCTAGCTTTCCCTTGACCCTCCAGGTCTTGCCTGTTGAGCCACTGCCTCTGCAGGATCCTTTGAGATGGCTTGTGCTCTTTTTTCCAGTGGTGTTTTCTCTTTGCTGTGCTGGTCTACAAGGGATTCAGCTCCCTTGCCTTGATTTCCATCAAGAGTCTTGCTTTTTTCTGATGGTGTTGGAAGCTCCAGAGGATGGGCCAGCTTGTGTGATGCTGCCCAAGACATAGGGATGGCCCTGACATGTCACATCAGCATCTGTTCCATGTGGTACCATACTCCCCTGAATAGCTGTCTTCTGGGTTTTATTCTTCATTTTGCTTGGTACTTACCACCCCCAATTCCTCTTCAATGTGGCAGACAGCATTTTAATTGCCTTGATTTTGTTTTCTGAAACTTGTTCTAAGGGTACAAGATTTCCTCTCCAAGCTGTATCTGCCTTTTGCCACAGTCTGCTAGATAGCCTGTGCCTTCTCACAACAGGCAGGGACTTGGAGCCTTCACATGGTTTCTGACCAACAGGAGAGGCCTAGCAGTATCTTGGGCCCTGCTTGTATCTTTCTGTCCCTTCCTCTTCTCCTTGCCCTGATGGTGCCATCCTAAGGGCACAGTGCAGTAACAAGGGTCAGGTGGCCTGTTGTGCTCAGCTCTGTAGAGAGCTGGCTCTGTTCCTGAACTGCGTTTTTGGACTGTCCTTGGAATAGTCAACTTGTTCTCCATGTTTTTTCCACTAACGAAGTCTTTGGGTTTTCTTTATGTCTTTTTAGTAAACGGTATTCTGTTCTTTTGCTATTGTGCATTAGAATTATGCCTTGAATTATGCAGCTTAATGTTCTTCTTTTAACTTATTTCTTTGTAATTGCTAAGCTTTCCAATTTTCTTTTGCAAGTCTTTCTTCTGTAGCATATATGCTCATGCACACACATGCACACACACACAAAGAAACAGAGAGAGAGAAACAGAGAGAGACAAAGGAAAAGTGAAAAATTTAGGTATAAATCTAATAAAATATGATTATTTTCATGTGATGAAAACTGAAAAGACTTGATGAATGAAATTAAAAAACTAAATAAATGGAGAGAAAGTCCATGTCTGTGGATAGGAAACTCAATATTGTTGAGATACTCTATCTCCCACCATGACCTATAGATTCAGTGTAATCTTAATCAAAACCTCAGAAGCTGTTTTGTAGACACAGACAACCTGATTCTAAAATGTAAATGGAGAGACAAAAGGCCCAGAATAGTCAACCCAAAATTGAAGGAAGAGAAAAATTCAAAGGACTTATTTTAAAGGTATAAAAACCAAGACAGTGTGGGCTTAGTGAGAAACAAATAGACCAATGGTACAGAACTATCAGTACAACAGTACAGAGCCCAGAAATAGACCCAAACAAGTACTATCAACTGATTTTTTGGAGGGTAGTATCAGGGATTGTACTCACAACCTCACACTTGCCAAGCAGGCTCTTATGCCACTGAGCTAAATCCTCAGACCTCATCAACTGATTTCTGACAAAGAAGTTGTATTATCCACCTTCCTGTCAATGAGACAAAATACCTGACACCCACAACTTAAAGGAGGACAGGTTTATTTTAACTCATGTTTTCAGTTCATGATTGGCTAGCTCCAAGGCAGAAATGACATGCTGGAAGGTCACGACAGGGAAGCTGCTTGGCCCTTGGCAGCCAGGAAGCAGGGAAGAGGAGATGGGGACAAGCCAGTGACACTTTTCAAGGTCATACCTTCAGTGACCTCCTAACAGCTTGTTCAGCTACTGAAATCATCAACAGATCAATCCACTGATGAGGATAGCACTCACACGATGCAGTTACTCTCCAAACACATGTGACACAAACCATAACAAGATCCAAGGCAAAAGACCAAATAAAGGATGGTATTTTCAACCAAAAGTACTAGGACAACTAGCATCCACATGCAAATCCATGAATCTAGACACAGGCATCACACCCTTCACAAAAGTAACTCAAAGTGGATCACAGATGTAATGTCACACACAAAATAAGCTGTACTTCATTACATTAAAAACTCTTGCTCTGCAAAAGACACTATTAAGCAAATGAAAAGTAAACTATAGAGTGGGAGATGGTATTTGCAAAACACCTGTCTAAAATTTACAATTTAAGAATACAAAGCTAACAACTCAATTTAAAAATAAACAATATATGAACAGTCTCCTCACCGGAGAAAATTGTCCAGTGTCAAATACACATATAAAAAATGCTAATCATCATATACTACTAGGAAATTACAAAGGAAAGAAGCCATGAGATACCACTGCTGCCATGCAGTAAAGATATATCTGGTGTTTCCTCCAGGTCCTGACGCAAAGATCTCTACTTTGGAATCTTCCTGGATAATAGAGTATTTTTGCTATTTCAAAGAAGTCCCCATTTGATCATACCTGAGTTTACAATGGATATTGTGGTGGGGTTTCTCAGTAGGCTCAGGATGGGGTTGGTCACCAGAAAAACCAAGTGACTAAGGGGTTGGAATCTTCAACCCTGACACCTGAGCTATCAGAAGTGGGAGTGGCAGGAGGTCAGGCTCCTCACAAACTCCTGCAAGTGAGAGCTGGTGAATCCCCAGGCTGGAGAACACACGTGGAGATGCAGAGAGCTCATCCCACTCACAGCTTGTCCTGTGGTGACTCTTGTGTCACATCCTTCATAACCAATCAATGGACTCAGAGTAGTGTTTCCTTGAGTGCCAAGATCTGTTCTAGCAAACCACTGAGCCTGGGGACAGTGTGGCAACTCCCTTGTTATGGTTGATACATGTGTCAACTTGAGAAGTTTAGAAGTTTAACTGAGAGACTCAGCAGGGAGCCAGGGCTCTTACTTTGTAAATGCCCTCATCCTGTGCAAAGGAAGGCAAGGAGATTTTGTAATTACTACACCAGCCCTGAAGGGGTGGTGGTGGCCTGTGTACAATACAAGGGAGAAGAGGCTTGTTTTCCCCTTTTGCTCTGGCTGCTGCTTTGAAGTGTTGCCTGTGTGCCATGCCACCCTACCTCGGAGTCAACTGATTATGGACTGAAACCTCTACAAACAGTGAGCTAAATAAACCTTTTCTTTCTTCATTTTGGATGTTGGGTGTTTTGTCCCAGCAATGAGAGAAAAGTGAAAGTAACCAAGACACCCCTGCAGCTTGTTAATCAGAGACCTGCTGGTCTGGTACTCATAGCTGGCCTCTGGAGTGGGCAGTCCTGTGGGATAAGCTCATAAGTATTAATATCACAAAATAAAAAAGGAAGCCACTAAAAGAATGAGACAAGCAGCCAAGTTAATTTCAAGAAAACAACATGGTAAATCTAAAATAGATGGCAATGATAATGACAAAGCACACAAACTTGCCTTAGAAACCTTAACCAGCAAGTCTGATCCTAACGCTAGGTGAATGGGATCGGATCTGAGTTATGTGTTTTGTTGTTGCTGTTGTTGTGGACGTAGGTACGTCAGAATAAAGCACAGAGCAGTACAGAGGCATGTTTCTTCCTCTGAATTGCATGTTTACTAAAATGGCCAAAATCCAAAATGCTACCACAATAAATGTTGATGAAGATGTGGAACAAGAAGAGCTAGCTCTTTTCCTTTCTGCTTTCCACTGTAGGATGACAGGACATGAAAACACTGTCCAGATGCTGGCCCCTAGGTCTTGGGCTCCACAGGCCCAAGACACAAGGCAATCCATTTCTGGTCATCATCCAGAGTCTGTAGTCCAACACCCGAAGTCTGTAGTCTTTGCTAAGACACCAGTCATATTGGGCTAGGACCTATTCCAATGCCCTCATCTTAACTTGATTATCTACAAAGACTCTATTTCCAAATAAGGTCACATTCATAAGTACCAGGAACTTCCATACATCAGTTTGGGGAAACACAGTCTAACCTCTAAGAGACTTAAAAAGAAAGTGAATTAGTTTTTTAGCAAACATTTTTTCCTCCAGGGCTAGAAGGAAGATAGGAAGAAATATGAAGAATGCACTTTTAGACTGGTTCCATTTTCTGGCATAGATATTTGATTAATAATAATTAACCATTTGTCCCTTTGACATTGGTGAGTCATGATATTTTATCTTTTCATAGAGTGAATTTTCGTATTTTGTTGTGGAGTTTTGCATCTATTCTCATGAATGAAACTGACCAAAAATTTTTTATCTTCTTACATTGTTTTTATCAGGCTTTTGGAATCAGAATCATGCTCACACCACAAAGTAAATGACAATTGTCCTTTGATGTGGCTGAGTTATGGTAAGGTTGATGTCATTTTGTCTTGTGGTAAGATGTGTGTTAAGATGCCCATGGGACTGATTAGCTTTCTTAGAGGGGAAATTTTTAACTACCAATTCAGTCTCTTTCATCCTTTTAATACTGAACCAGGCCTGGGGGCACACATCTGTAATTCTAGCACTGGGGAGACTGAGGCAGGAGAATTGTTTCAAGTTCAAGGTCAGCCTAAGCTACATAATGAGTTCAAGGCCAGTCTGAAGTACATAATGAGACCCTGTCCCTCCCACCCCGAAGACTGTCTATATTTTCAATTTTTTCTTGGTAAGATCTGTTTTAAAAGGAAAATTTTCCAATTCATTAATTTTGAAGATGTATTAGCATAAAGATGTCAATAATATTTCTTATTTTATCTCAGCAGTGTCTACAACTGTGTCCCTTTTTCTTTTCCAATATGATTCATCGGTAATTTTTCTCTCTTTTCTTTTCTTTTTTATTTACCTATTTATTTATTTTGCAGTGGGGGGATAGAACCCAGGGCCTTAAGTATGCCAGGCAAGTGCTCTATCACTGAGCTACATTTGCAGCCTAACTCTTCTTAGTAAATCTCATCAGATGTTTTTGGTTCATTTAGCAAAAAAACAAAAACAAAAAACAAAAAAATCCAAATATCTAACATTTGGTTTTGTTGATACTTTCTAAATCATGTTTGTTTTCTTTATCAGTACCTTCTTTCTCCTTTCTATGGATTTATTCTGTTCTGTTCTTTTCTTGAAGTTAATTTGGATGCTTGCCTCATTATCACAGGGTCTTTTTTCTCCTGTTAATTTTTAACCTAATAGAGTGCTTCTTTGATTGTCTCACAGATTTGACATATATTATTTCTATCATTTTATGTCTAAATAATTTCCCATTTCCCTTATTATTTCTAGTTAGATCAGTAAGTGGTTTAAAAGCCTATTTTTATATCAAAACATTATGTTATATACCATATGTATATTACATTTTATCCAGCAAATTAAAATAAATACCTGAGACCACATTGAATAAAACGTTTACTTGTGAGGTTTTTTTTTGTGTGTGTGTGGCTACAGAGGTTATGTGCATGTGGACTAAAAACTTACATGGCATCTTCCTTACAGTTATGTATTCCAGGGGAAACTTTTGTCTCTTCCCCAGCATTAAATCAAGACATGGAAATTTCCTTACTTTACCCTCTGTCCTATAGGGTTTATTTTCAGTTTACCCTGACACTGAGGGCATAACCCTTTCTGATGCCAGACTGAACTGGAATTCTGCACAGATTCCTTACTGGGCATCCAGCATTCTGGCCCAGCATCCTGAATTTGTGTGCTCCTGGAAACAGAAGCAGATTCTGTTTCCAGCAGAAACTGAGAAGACAAAGACCAGCTTTCCACTTGCCCTACAACTTGGTCCTTTCCCATGTCCTGATATTGTTTTGTTTCACATCTCTGTGGAGTTCTTAACTTGGTGTCAACAGGGATGATAATTGCTAAATTATGATACAAGAAAATATTTAGTACTAATTCATGGATGTGGTTATGTCAATCTTTAGGGTTACCTAGGGTACCTCAACTGCCTCACTGACAGAGGTGGGAGTTGGGTTTTAGATTTTGGCAGAAGTCCTTAGGACTCAATGACAAAACCCAGCTGTACAGTGTCCATAGAGAGCTGCACACACTGCACCACTGCGACAGGCCCCTTAGACAAAACCAAGACATCAAACAGCTAATTGCTAATTGCCAGTGGTGGTGTTTCTGGTATATGACCTGTCACAGCAGAGGAGATATTTTTCTGTGATTCTCTTGAGAAGACAATGGATTTGTCTTGCATGAAGGTGATATAGCTGATAAAACTCCTGGGGCTCAATGGTGAACTTCTCCAGGCTGTTTCAGAACATGCTAGAGAAGCACACTGAGGTTTAGGTGAGTCCTCACAGTGAGGCAGCAGCTGCTAGAAACAGCTCAGGGGGTCTGAATTCTGACAGTCGCTCACCTCTGGGGGCTCAGGACTGCAGCCATCCACACACTGCAGAGCACTGCAGTCAGCCCTAGGGTGCAGGACAGAATATACTGAGTCTACAGGAAATGCAGTATGGCCATACTTAGATCACAGTCACTCTGCAATTTGAAGCCCCAGTCGTGAATGCGGCTCAGAAAGGTCTGGGAAATCATTTGGGCCTGGACTGAGGTGAGTTTTTCATCACATGTGAGAAAGAGGGACATGCTGGGCAAACTTGGCTGTCATCACACTTGCTTTCTCCGCTTGGATACACATCTTGCTCCAGGCCTCACTAAGGTCTGCTCCTCACTGCTGTGACAGAGGAGGGAGAGGGGCGGTGATTCTCCTGTGCACAAGATGTCTCATGCACAAGATGACAGGAGCTGGTTAACATTTCTGAAGGATCCAGAGAAGCACAAAATGACCTTTGATTCATGGGAGAGGCATTACTTAGTGGCTGAGCCTCATCTCCTTGTTGAGAAACATTCCCTAGTTAAACGAGATGCCCAAGACACATTGACACACCATCTTACCCAATTACACACATGCACACACACTGCACCTCAGGGTGCACACGCGCCTGAGGTAATTTTACACATATTACCTATTGGTAATGTCTTTAGCAAGCCCTAAGAGTACTACTTCTTCCTGTGCCCCTTCGAAGATTGCACAGGATGAAGATGTTTAGAGAGTGAGGACCCTGGCCTGCTGCCGAATCGCTTAAACTTCTAACCTTATCAAGTTGACACAATGTATCAACCATTACAACAGGTGAGGAGGATTCTGCAGGATCTGGTCACTAGGAAGAAGGAAAAGGCTGCAGTGGGCATGACTGGGAGGAGCTAAAGAGGGAACAGCAGAGGGTAGGATCTTGTAGGGGCAGAGGTAATAAGCCCCGTCTTGGATGGGCTGTGTTGGAGATCTGAGATCCTAGGTGGGGTTGATGGAGGCAGCTGTGTCAGCTAGTGTGAAACTCAGGGAGAAGTCAGAGCTGGATGCTGGCAGATGGAGGAAGAGGATAAAGGAAAGAAACCAAGGAGGATATCAGAAAAGTGGAGCAACTTTCCCTAAGAAAGAAGAGGTCAACAAACAAGTGCTGGGCAAGACAAGGCAACATAGAGCAAGCACACTGGACTACATCTCTGATTGGGCTATATGTGGCACTGGCAGGTCCAGTGTTGATCAAGGGCAAATAGTAGAGGCAACTGAAGAACCAGAGGTGTAACTGGGAGATGGGGACCTGTAGGGTCAAATGGGTGTAACTTTGGAGAGACACTTAATGTGGCTCAATTAAGATGTTGGGAGAGGTTATTCTCAAATGGAAAGCCCAGAAAGGGAATGCTAGATTCAGGGAGACCCAAGGGTCCTGGGCAGGAGGACAACCCCTTCCTCTATCCTGGGTACACTGGGGCTAATATAGCCTGGTGATTTGCCCAAGTTCACATCAGTAGTGGTAAAACTACAACATATTTAATTTAAAGGTCTTAATGGGCTCTATATGTGACTCTGGCACTGGGCACATTTCACCTATAAACAGCACCTATAAGAATTCTTATGAGTTGAGTGGAAAAAGATAGTTTATTTTTCCTTCAGTACTGGGGATTGAACTTAGGGCCTTTGCATAGAGCCAAAACCCAGCCCCTTTTATTTTTTATTTTCAGACAGGGTTTCTTTAAGTTTCTAAGTTGCCTTGTTTCCCAGACTGGATTCACAGTTGCTATCCTCCTGCCTCAGCTTCTCAGAATTCAGGGATTACAGACATGTGCCATCTCACCCTGTAGGAAGCTGGATTTATAGACAGGGGCTAAGAGCAGCAAAGAGCGAAAACATAGCTGGGTCATTTTGAAGTGTCTTTTCTGGTGGAATTCAGAAGAGGAATGTCCCTAGAAGAGGGATGTCTCTCATCACACCAGCTGGGGCTGGCATGTCTGGAAATTTGGCCATTTTCTCTCTCTCTCTCCTGGTTTTTTAGAAGGTCAGGTAAAATGATGAGTTTCATCTTGTTGCTGGGGACCTTCACCTCACCACAACTGACTCCACTATGGTTTGTTGGGTTGAGCCAGTACAGGTGCTCTGTCCAAACCTACACCTTTAAGTTCTGTATAGCAGTAGTGATGGTGCCATGCAGGCCCAGTGTTCTTGGCACCAACCCTGTGACAACCCTGTTACTCAGGGGGGGGGCAGCACAATGCCTTCATGGTCCAAATGAGCCAAGTTTAGAGGAGAATAGAAGGGAAAGGTAAACAGTGGCAACTGTGGGGCTCCAGAGTGAAGATTTGTAATATCTCTTTGCCATGGGGTAGATTTTAAGGTGGATGATCCTCTGTCATGGTTTATGTCGGTGGCCCCCAGGCCTCATGTATTTGCATTGTGCATTTGTGATTGGTTCATTGTCTAGTGCTTGCATTGATGGTGTCAGTGCTACACCCTCCTCGGGATAGAGCCAGGATGTGATGTAATGGCAGAAAGAAGGTGTGTCTCTCTCTTGCCGGTTTTCGCTTGCTGTTTGCAGCCGCCATAAACTGCAGCCCCGCCATACCACCCTGCCTTGGAGCCAACTGAGTATGGACTGAAACCTCCAAAAACTGTAAGAAATAAACCTTTCCTTTCCCAGCTTTGGGAAACAAAGTTTCCCAAACTTTGTTCTGTCTCAGCGATGAGTAAAAAGTAACTAAGACATTCTCCCAAGAAAATGTATTCATTGTGTGAGAGGGTAGAAAGAGCACTAGCCAGAGAGTCAAAGCCAGAAGTGAGGGTCTTCTGTAGATGAGGGCAAACAGGCTGCAGAGTACTTGCCTTGCTTGGGCAGGCAAGTGGTCATGGCACTCAGCACACCAGCAGACAGAGCAGCACCACACTGAAGGCTCCTTAAGAAGGTCATGAACCCACATATCCTCAAGGCCAGGACCAGAAGCTGCTAAGTCAAAGTCATCTGGACAAAGACACCTACAGATCCCACATTTCCAGTGCCACATGGTAGAACAGGATTAGGAAAAATGGGAAGAGGAGACATTAGGGTTTAGATCTGGAATATCCCCGCAAAAGCCTCATGTGTTCAGAGGTGGGGCTTTTGGAAGGTGATTAGATCATGGAGGTACTGCAGTATAGGAACTCACTGTTAGCAGGTGGGGCTTGGTTGGAGGTAGGTACTGCACCTAGAAGGGTGCATCTCTCTCCCCTCTTCGCTTCTCTGTTTCCTGGCTTCTACGTTGTGAGCAGCTTTCCTCCACCCAAGCCCTCATACCATACCACTTTTTTGTTTGAGCCTGCATACCATGGACTGAAATTTCTGAAACTATGAACCACAATAAATTTCTTCTCCTTTAAGTTATGAGTGTCGGGCATTGTGTTCTAGCAACAAGGAACGTGACTAAGACAGGGGACTTTGTTCCTAACTAGTCCAGAATTTCACTCCTTTATGAACGCAGGACCACTTACTATCTATCAGATCCTCTCACAAGGACCAAAACTACTCCAGGTGGATCCAACCTTTTCCAGATCTCTACAAGCTTGCATGTTGCACAAAACTGCCCTTCACCACCATGTCAGTGGTTAGAAATGGAGCCCATTCCAGCTGGTATAAACCATCCAGCTGCTTTTCTCCACTCTCAGAACCAGGCTAGGTTCTGCCCAATGGCCCCAAAGGGATCTCTGAATGATCTTCCAAAATGTTTATCAGGTTGTGCCTCTCTCATCCTGAAGCCACTTGCCAACTTTCATTGCTCAGAACATAATGACAAGCTCCCTGAAGTAGTTAATAGACAAGGCCAGCATGATCTGGCCCTGTGCCCTCTGCTAGCCTGACTGACCTCCTGGGGCCTCGCTGTCAGTCCAGAACACTTTTTTCAGGCTCTTGTGTGTACCAAGCTGTCATCCACACAGGTACTTTGCACAAGTTTTTCCTCCAATCTAGAATGATCATTCTGTATAATTTCTTTGACGGAGTCCTAGATCAGACAAAACTGTCTATGGCAATGGATGTCAGAGGTGGGAGCCTCTGGTTTGGAGGTAGTAAATTGACTGGAAAGGTGCACAAAGGGACTTCCTAGAATGATGGAAACATTCTATATTTTGCCCTGGGCTTATAATTGTCAAAATTCACTAAACTGCTCACTTAAGGTCTTTTTTATGGCTAGAAACAGCAGCACATGTTTATAATTCTAGTTACTCTAGAGGCTAAGGCAGGAGTATAAGTTCAAGGCCAGCCTGGGCACCTGAGCAAGACGGCTTGAAAATAAACAGTAGAAATGACTGGACATGCAGCTTGGCGGTAGCATACTAGCCTAGCATCAGTGAAGCCCTAAGTTCAGTCCCTAGCACCATTCACCAAAAAAACCTTTTTAATGTTTCTGTGTTAACCAAGTTAAAAGAATGAAGGAAGGGAGAATGGACAATGGAGAAAGAGAAGAGAAATAGAGAGAAAGAGGAGGAGGCAAGGAAGAAAGAAAAAAAGGAAGAAGAAAAGGCAAGCTTGTGGTCTTGCCAGAGAATTGTGATTGCTTATGACCAGAGCATGGGTGCTGTGTAAGAAAGGGTAAGGCAGCCCCCAGTCCTAATAACCAAGCAGTGCTTTTCCTTCTTTAGGCAGAGAGAAGGCCTGGCCGTTTCTGCACAGGTGACTTGCATTGTGCCTCGGTGATGCTGCCTTGATGATGGATGGGATATCGGGAGCTGGGCATCTGCTATAGCCAGGGGATGTTGCAAAGGGTAATTTGGAAAGTCTGGTTAGTTGCAGCAGTGCATGCAATGTTATTTTTAACATCTCCATAGGAGGCAATAGCTTTTCTCTGGTTGCTAGGGAAATAGTGTTCTAAGCGGTTCCATATTGGTTCCTAATTTTTAAAGTCCTGGGGAAAGCTAGAAAACTGTATAAGCCAGCTCTGGCATGTGGCTAAGAATGTCTACCTGTTAATGGCAGCTATTTCTCTTCTAACACCGGCATGGGTTACTGTCTGCATGGCTGTGATACAGCTGCAGGTTCTGGCCCTCCAATGGGGGTCTCTGCAAGCTATCTGGAGAAGCCCTGCTTGGAACTGCAGGAAACTTACTCCAGTGATCCCATGACCCTGGCAGTGATGGTTCCCAGCAGAGGGTCTGGCCTAGAGCAGAACTGATCTTACATTTGGTGGAATTAGGATAATTTCCTTCAAGAAAGATATAGAACACAAGTCTTTCTGTTTTCTCTGATTTGTGTTGTTTTCCCCTTCTTTGTAGAATGACCTCATCCTCAGGAGAAGAGTGAGAGTCCCCTCCTGGAAGACTTGGTGTGCCTCTAGTCCCATCCTCCTCACTGCCTCTGTCTATGAGGTGGCTGCATTTAGTTTAGATACTCACACAGAGAGATTTCGTGGTTCGAGTTCAGCAGAGGAATAAATCAAATGTAATAAGGCAGGCAGTTATCCAAGCAAAATGGGCCACAACCTTGGATATTAATGAGGCTTTTCCTCTAGACGGATGTGTTTAATCAAGTCACATTAATTCAGACTGGGAGCTGTAAGAATTATGGTGATCATGTTGGACTCCAGCCCAAAAGAGGCTCCCAAGGGTTATCTCATGCAAGCAGGAATGGCCAGAGAGCCAGGGAGGCCCTGAATCAGCAGGGAGGAACCCTGGAGAGTAGCAGATGACTTGTGTTCTCCTGATGGATAGGAGTAGATCTGGGGGCATCTACATTTTGAGACCTTGAAGAGCAAGATAGGATGAGGCTTGCAAGGATTGACAGACAGGAATGCAAGATCGGGAATCAGCGGCTGTCACAGTATGGTTCAACACATGTTACTGGATCCTTCTTACAAAGAAGATGCTAAGAAGAGGTAGAAATGGAGGGACAAGAGTGAGGACTTCTGGGGAGGGGCGTCACCACGTCCTGCTCTCAGAGGCACTGACAGTTGAGAGATGATGCTCATACTGCTCCCCAGAGCTGTATTCATGGAAAACATGTGATTGCACAACTTTCTAGAATTTCCTTCTCAGAACAAGGATGCCAGATTGGCACGTTAGAATCTCATATTTGACAGTCTGACCTAAAGTGATAAGATACAAATTCAAATCAAATAAGGCAGGCTATGTACATGCATTTCCTACCTCACCTGAGTGATAAAGAAAGGCATGTCCCCGGGTGCTCTTTGAGGTCTATGCTGGAGGTCGCTGCTTCCCCTCGGTGGCACCAGGCAGCTAGCACAGGAGGGAGAATGAGAAGGAGCGGGCAGATTCCCATCTGACACTCATAGCTCACTTGCCTCAGGAGACAGGGAAGATCCTAGCACTGAAAGAGACCTCCAGAAAGCTTGTTAAAGTATTTAATTCAATGGCTTTTGGTATATTTACAGAGCTGTGCCCATAAACAAACCCAACTTTTAAACATTTTTATCATCCTCAAAAGAAACCCCACAACCTAAAACAACAACTCTCTACTTCCCCTGGGAATATCTCCTCCACCCACACAGCCCCCAGTGATTTCTGGCTCTGGAGATAGGCCTTTTCTGGGCATTTTGTACAATTGGAACCACACAATATGTACCTCATGTGACATGCTTCTTTCACTTAGCATCACGTTTCCAAGGTTTCTGTGATATTTTATCTTTTTCTCTAGGTAGGGTGTTTGGTGCAGACGTAAGGGCAGAACCCCCAGGGTGTCAGAAAGGGGACAGGGCACTGAGTTCTGCTCAAATAGGGATAGGTCAAGGTAGGAGGTGCACAGGACGCGCTTGGAGCGCTGTATCCGGACAGAGGAGGGTCAGCAGCAGGTGAGCAGCCCCTGCTTGTTAACAGCTCAGAGACTTTCATCAGGTAGTAACAGGGCTGGCGCTTGAGGAGATCCTAGGCTTTTAAAACCAGAATGAACCTTAAAGAGCCTCTATTTCAATCCCTTCATTTTACAGATAAGGAAACCGAGGCCAAGAGCAATGAGAGAGCCCCTCTGTGTTTGGAATACAGTAATGTGTCTGAGTCCCAAATCTGTGGTTAAAACCCAGAAATGTCTGAGTGCTCTCTTCCTAATCTCCACAAATGAAAAGTGCAGAGGCTCAAATCTCACGGCGCCTGTTCCATGTCTCCACTATCCACTCAATGGCCCAGAGGTGATTTATCAAAAATGGCTACAAATCCTCAGATGCTGCCCCAAGGAGAGATGGGATCTATGTATCAACCCATGCCCGACTCTACCTATAGAATGCAGAGTGGCAGGATCGTGAAAGGCAATGTTTTCTGGGAGCCCAGCTGCCTACAGCCACTGTCCAGGTCCCTGTCCACAGCCTCACCAATAGGACTTTCCATATACCCAGCACTGGTGCCAGATGGGAACTCCAGCAAGGAAGCTCAGCAAGGGAAGACGTTACCAATGTCTCCAGCCTAGCCACTGAGTCTTTCAGCGGAGACCAGACCTCAGGGTAGAGATGGGCCCCCCCAAGTTTTGTTAGTGTTCCCAACTCATGGCATTGGACAGTGTTAGGAGCTGGTGTTCATGCCACCATATTTTTGGGTGACCTGCCACACAGTATAAGCAGTAGAACAGGCCTCAAGGTACTGCTGTCGGGGCAGGAGCAGTGATGTTGGGTGTAAGGAAAATGAACGATACTTAGAAGAATCTCAGAGAAGTTCTACCTACAAAGGTTTTAATGGACTGGAGAAGAGAGAATTTGCTCTGAGCCTTTGACTCTGTGTTGCAGAAATGTTCCCATTGAATCATCCTAATGGCCTCTTTGGATCCAGTATTTAGGAGAGGGGTGAACAGCCTCAGGCAGGTTAAGTCTCAGCCTAGGCCAAGCCATACTAAAGCCTAGGCCTAGCAACTGTTTATGCTGCTGTCTGCTAGCGGACTCTGTTTTTGTTTTGTCCTGTGCTTATATTCCAGGAACTGGAAACAACCCAAGCCCTGGAACACATAGTGACATGCCTCTTCTGTGACACACTGCATTGGTGTCACAAGGGGAAACATGGGCACCTTGTAGGTGTGGTCGGTGACTGGGTGGCTCAGGTGAAGACAATGAAATGAGCCCATTGTAGACCTGAGAACTCGGGAAAAGGGAAATACGCATGGAGTAGTATTTAGTGGGCGGTCTGGACTGGGCTTTGTTCCTACAGGAGAGGTTTTAGTTAGAGCCAGGGCCTGTAATGACACGATAAAGTAAAATTAATGAAGTAATTAGTTAGAAAAGCCCTAATTCGATCCTCCTGGTGTCCTTAGAAGAAGAGGGAATCACCCAGACATATACAGCAGGATGATTATGTGGGAGAAGATAGTGTTTGTGAACCGAAGAGAGACCTCAGGAGGAACCAGGCTGACCTCGCCTTCATCTTGGACTTCAGCTGCCAGGACTGTGAGAACAGATCTGCTGTTTGATGTGCTTAATCACAGCAGCCCCCCTGGCTGATGAGGTTGGTATTGTAGAATTGTCTTAATCATTTACATTTAAACTGAAGCCAGAGTCCCGCCAGAGCATTTTTCCAACCTTACTGCAGAAAGGTCAGTGACCTCTGAAGTACCAGGACGTTGATGATATTCCTCAGAAACTCACTGGAGCAGCTGACAAGCCACGTGGCTTAAACACAGAAGATTTTGAAAAATAATACAAGGAAGACTACTTGCTATAATGAGTGCTTTATTATTTCTTCTTCTGAAAATCTGCAGAGCTTATGTGTGAAATTTTGTCCCTATTTAGGGTGTTGTTGCCTCAAAGACTCAGCTGCTCTCCTAGAGCTGGTGGGGAGGGCAGAAAGGATGGAGGGGAGGAGAGTTACCAGCCCTAAATGCTGTTTTCTCCTTCCCAAGGAGACCACTCTCTCCTCCACACTGGCCTCCCTCAGGCTGTATGATGCATGCACTCAGCCTTGTTCAAAAAAGAAATACCCAACCATAGGTCTCCTTTGGCATGAGGGTATGAATTTATCCTCCTGTCCATCTGGTCTTGGTCCCTGTAAACAGTGGTTTACTGCAGGTCACAGGTACAGATGGAGTAGAGAGACCTGGAGACGTAGAGAGAACAAATCATAATGCCAAAGTATCTTAAGCCCACTCCTGTGCCAAACTTGCAGTGTAACTGTTCTGAAATAAGCCACTGTGGAAGACCCATCCAAGAAATGAAGGTGAAGAGAGAAAGCTAATAGGGCCCCCGACCCCTATCTGGTCCATGTTTTGGATGGTTACTTCCCTTCAGGAGTCACAGCAGGTGACACTCACTGGAACCTGGGAGAGAAGGACCGTAATATCATCATTCATGGTGCTGGCAATTCAGTGTTCACTGAATGAATGATTGGACAAATGAATGCAGGGACTGCTGGTTGGATTAATCTGTTGAGCCAGCCCTTACCACAGACACAGCAGACAGTAAATGTGCCCGCATGGAGTGAGACTGGACCTAGTTCTCACCCAGCTTTACTGCTCTGTGTGTCACATGTGCATTTTCTCAGTAGCTTTCCCTAGAGGTCTGTGCTCCCATGAGTGATCAACTGCCTGAGTCTGCTTTCTACAGGAGGTATCTGTGCCCCAATTTTCCCTACTCCTCCCTCTGGGGTTGTATCTCCATCCTCTGATGCCCCAAGACTGTGATGGGCTACTATGCAGGAGGCGTTAAGGGCCAAATGTACAGACTCAGAGGAGGAAGGCAGAAATAAAAGCCAGAGCTGGGACTTGGTCATAAAACCACAGATTAGCTTGTTTTTCATTTCAGTACTTTAGTGGCTACATTAATTAATCCAGCAGTGCATGCTCAGCTGAGGACTCTTCCCACCTCTAATTCCCTGGTCTTCTATTTCCTCCTTCATAAAATAGGCTGGGTCAGGCTATTTGCATCTGGAATCATCAGTCTTGCATTAGCTTTGTGGTAAGAATTAAATGAAAAGTGGTACTTGGAAATGCTTTGTAAACTGTAACTTGTGAGGCAAGTATGAATAATAATTATTAGATGACAACTCCACTACTCATTTGATCTTGAGAAAAACCTGGGGTGCATAGGAGAAAAATCACCTTCAAATTATGAATTATCTGATGGTGTCAATGAATCAAAACCTCTGTTCTCCTCTTCATTTTTTTGATCAGCTCATTTGGAAAACCAAACTTTATAGTCATACTCTCTTCTCACACAGATGCTGCCACACAGCTGCCAACCAGGAATTTCTTAGGGAGAAAATGACAAGCCCAGTGGAGAGGCCTGCACACTGCCAAGGTGTCCTTCCTGTGACCCAGAAAACAACAAATCCAGGTGTGGAGGAGAAGCTATTCCAACTGCAACTGGTGTCAGACTCAGGGGGCTTGGAGTGCAAAGACTAAGTCTTGCCAGGACAGGAGTTGGATAATCCAGGACTTGTGCTTGGTGTTCTGAGTTTCTGGGAGGGATATGAAGTCATCAAAGGCCTCAGGTGACTTCCTCAGCCCTCTGTCCCCCTTATCTGCAAGGCTTCCTTGCTTGGTCATGCTGAGTGCATGCTGTAGATAGGTCATCCAGCAGCAATAAGGAGATGGAATATGACCTGTCAGCAGGTGGGTGAGGACTTCAATTTCCCAGGGTGTCCAGACCTACAAACCATGAGGCTGAGTACAGAGGCAGGCAGAGGGTTTAAGTAGTTGCCCATTGTTCCCAGAAAAAGAGGAAACACATGAACAAAAACCAGGGATGCAAAATTCTACCCAAGACTGGTAAGGGGCTTGCCCTTAGTGGAGGCAGAAACGGAGGAGTTCAGTCCCAGGATAAATCTGTGTATAGAGCTGAGGCTGATACTCTCAAAGTTCTGCAGGTCTGAATCCACCACCTGTCTGACCCTGTGATCACCAGGGGGCAAGTGCAAGGGGAGGTAACAAAGGGGTGTGAAGACAGCCATGGTGCTATAATAGGAAGTCCAGGGGGGTGGGCTACAGCTAATGCACTGTGGGAGATTCATGTGGTCTTATCATTATTCAGATGCAATAGGACCAAATCATAAAGACTGACCACTTCTAAAAAGATAGCTTGTTATGGATCCCAGAGGAAAGAACACAGTGTATCTCACTGGCATCACAGCATTCCTGCAGGGCCAGGAGGCAGAAGAGGGCTAGGGACCAGAGCTTCCCTGTGGTTTCTACAGGAGAGGAAAGGCATATTGGCAGGTTTAGGATCAATGGCTTGAATAATTCTGGAGTCTCCAAGGTTGCCAGTGCCTCGACTAGGAATGACAGGAAGCACAGTGGCCTGGGGTCAGGCTATTTGCATCTGGAAGGCACATGCAGAGGAGTCCTTCATTCCTCCCACAGCCTGGCCCACTTGGGAGGGGCACCCATTCAGGGTCAGGAAGATGCTAGATGCCAGAGCACTAGATTGTGGACGATGGAAGACGTGGGGACTACCGTGGGAGTGCAGAGTGTGTCTTAGAGGAAGAAGGAGGGGATCGAGAAAGTTGACAAAGAGGAAAGGACAGGGCGAGGGTGGGGATGTGTCCAGGATGACCTCAAGGGTCAGCCACTGGGTCCACTCCACTTGCCTGGGGGGGAGTGGCTGTATAGACCTGTGTGCCCTCTTGGTGGCGTCCAGCCCACCCAGCCACCATTTATCTGGGACTGGTATTTAGAAGCAGAATGAGCAGACAGGACAATCTCATGCAGCCCCTGTAGGATGCAAATGTGTGTGTGTGTGTGTGTGTGTGTGTGTGTGTGTAAGGTTTTAAACTCACACTAAGGCATCTGTTGTGTGAATTTTGTCATTTTGTATATAAGTGAATTCATTGGAGGCTGTAACAGTTTCTAATTCTTTTAAGCTAAAATCTGATGATACAGTGTGGGATTTTATGTGGCTGGAAATACCCTAAACGTTATATCATCCTGGCCTGTCTTTTCACACAAGAAGCCAGGGCTCAGAGGGAACATGTTAAAGACTGATCACAGAGTTCAGTCCCAGGCAGAGATGTGTGCAGAGCTCAAGCCAATACTCTCAAAGTTCTGCAAATCTGAAATCACTGCCTGGCAACCCTGCAATTGTGGGGAAAGGTACAGGACAGGTACAGAATAGGTGCCAAAGGGATGGCAGGAAGGAAAGAATGTTGAACAGTGAATGATCTGGACCCTCCCCCTCCCAGCCTGCTGCCTCTGACCAGGCTAGGGGCTGGAGGTAAGGAAAACTAATCCTGCAAGAGCATGCTTTTTAAAATTCCAAAGCAAGTTCAGGTGACTCTTCCAATAACTTTAAGGTTAAAAAAAATCATTCTTAAAAAATATCGCCAAAGTTTAGTGGGAAAGCCATATGCATGAATGATAGAATTGACCATCTGAGGTAGGGAGTTGTCATATTTAGGATACTCAGTAATCAAAACTGCAGGTTTTTTTTCAGGCAGTGGAGGTGGGAAATTGTGGGTCCCTGGATGTAGGACTCTAGTTTCCTGCCATCAAAGCTGCTCTGAAACCAGTTCTCTGGCCCTGGATGGTGCCAGAGACATTTAGTCTTGTTGCTGCCACACAGGTGAGGCATTCCCTGCAGGTAAAGGTCTCAGTCCTCCATCAGACTGTCCCCACTTCAGACATCACTGCAGTCCAGGCACCATCTGCCCCAGGTATAAGTTCAGGAGCTCCCACACCCTCAGATCCAGTAGTTAACTTACTGGAATGACTTACAGACTCATGGAGGGGACTGCGTGTCGATAGCTATATTATAGAAGGTGGAAACCCAGACAAGGAGAGCAGCTCTAGGAATACAGCACTTGTCTGGTGCATACCAGGCCCTGGGTTAAACCTCAGGACTGAAACAAAACAAAATGGAAAAACAACTCAAATGCAAAGACATAAGGACCAAGTCTCAGATGGTCCTGAACACCAACAAGGGTGACCCTTAGCCGTTTCCTGCTGCGCTGATGGGTTTACCACGGTAGTTTGAGTAAATCGCTGGTCACGTGGCGCTCAGTCTACAGCCTTATTTCCTGAGATTAGGGAGTTTCTACCCTCTCATCACTTGCCCTGTGTGGGCCGTGTGGTTTAGGAACCAGAGGAACCTCACTTCTACATGTGTGAAAATGGGGGTGGTTTCCAAGAATGGCTGCAGAGCTAAAGGAGACAGTGCACGTGAGCATTTAGCACAGCCCCTCCTTTGGAGCAGGTTATTGTTAAAAGCCAGCTGTTTCTGGCTAACCTGAGAGAGATGGAATACAGGAAACAGCTAGGGGAGGAACATGAGACTGCCAGAGTGTCTGCGATAACCACCCCATCGGGGCACTAGTCATATTTACTGAAGATGTATTTATGCCTCCCCACGACTCAGAAGTTCCGTTTAGTATATACTCAACAGAGACACTATGAAGTACACTAAGATCGCAGGCGAGACCTGAGGCCCCAGGTAGGACAGATAAACAATCTGAGATGTGTGCCCTCCATAGGTACTACCCAGCCTTGAGAACAAGTGATGCCTCCAGACAGCACAAGTGACTCTCAAACACAGCATTCGGAGAAGAACCCACAGGCTTGAGAGTCACACAGAGGACAGAAGTGGGAGGCAGACCCTAGGATATTCAAAGGTGGGGGACAGGCAGGGGAGGGCAGGGGATGAGGGCTGCAGCTAGGGGCCCCCTGATTCCTGTTATAGAAACTAGTTACTCTCAGGTGGTTCCGCTGATAACATTAAGCCATGTCTTTTGCCATATGCACCTCACAATGCATCTATTATAATGCAATAAATGCAATTCAAAAATAACATGGCTTAAAAGTTAAGGAAAACCATCTGGCCAAGTTTAGTGTTGACATTGGTGTCATTTGACCCAGAGTGGAACAGCAGGCTTGGCCACTTGGCCAGTCCTCTCAGTGGACCCATCTGGAGCTTGTAGCACTTTGGCAGGATCTACATTAGGTGATAGAGCTACTGGGGATTCTGAAAGTAACAAAAGACTTTATTAGTGCAGAGACTTAATTCTCACAGCAACCTTATGAAATAAGTAACAAAGTTATTACTGTATCTCATCAAATGCAAGACACCAATAATTTAAAATACATATTATTTCTATGTGCCTCAGAGAATGATAAATTTTTGACCCAGCAGATCTTTTTTTTTTTTTGGTACCGGGGATCGAACTCATGACCTCACGCTTGCCAGGCAGGCTCTTAAGCCACTGAGCTAAATCCCCAGCCCAGAATGATAAATTTTTACAATTGAACTATGCTACAATTCTGCTTATCTATTTCTGTAAAAGAAATCACTCCAGTGTAGTGACTGGTACAGTCACCCTTGGATGATATCACAGCTCTTCAGGTGGGCCACACCCACACAAGTGACTCTCCCTGGGCCTCCCATGTGGTCACTATCAGATGTCATCAGGGTCTGTGGACAGTTGTAGGCCCAGGGAAGGTAGACATCTAAGATTCCCCACCCCCACCCCCAGGTGCATTGTGTGCCCAGGTGTTGCACAGCCTGCCAGCAGGGAGCTCTGTGAGGAACACTAAATGTGACCCTGATGGTGGCTTGGCTTCCTCATAGTGTGGAGGTTGTGTCTAGCAGAAGTGATCTAAGTTTGAGTAAATTAAAAGACCTCGGAGAAGCTGTCAGCTTCATATAATGGAGATGCAGAAGTTCCATAACAGTACATTCACTACCCACTGTGAATCAAGTCTACATTCAAGGGAAGAAGTAAGATTCTACCTCTTGACACGAGTGGCCATTTCTGGATTAGTCAGTACCCTAAAGTCTAGCCACTGGACACACACATCTATCATACCAACTCTCCTTGCTTAATGACCTCTTTCATTTGTTGAAAGGGATCTGGAGTCTCTCCTTCTTTCCATTATATGACTTCTACTGTGTAAGGGCAAAACTTTGGATGACTCTTGACACAAATTGTAACATATCCTCCCCTACTCATGAGCACCTTCATTTCTCAGGCTCCGTAAAGCACTCATTCACAACTCTGCAAGAACGTACAGAACTGTGAGCAATAAGCCTTGGATGGGTATTTGCTGCTAGCATCAGACAATGCTGAGAAGTAGAGTCCCTGAGCATTGCAGAAGGAGACTTTGCAGCTCTGGGAGACAAGGAGGTGAGAGGATCAGGAAATTCACTAAGCATCCCACCTGAAGTGCTGGGGCAGGGCATGGGTTTGATCTTCTGAGGGGACCACAGATGGAAACTGATGAGGAAGTCTGGAAAATGTATTTTTTTTTTAAAAAAAACCAAGATATATTTCCTTTAAAAAGACAATAGAAAAACCAACAACTGATTTGTCATAAAAATAATGGAAGTAGAAGACAATGTAATTTTTTAAAAAAATTTACTTTAGGCCTGCATTCTGCCTCGTGAGCCCAAAGGGCACACAGATTTCCAGCCCACAAGGAAGCTTTGGCATGTTACTCCAAGATTGGTAGGACTCTGCCCAGCATTCCACATCACCAGAGGATGCACCAGAGGGTCCCTACAGGCCTATTTGAGCCCTATCCAGCAACTGGGGAGTTGCCTGAGGCTGCCTGCATTCTGCCCTCGAGCCCAAAGAGCGTGCAGTGATTTCCAGCCCACAGGGAAGCTTTAGCACATCACTGCAAGACATGGTGACCCCAAGTAGCTGGAAGCCACCTGGTAAGGTCTGTCTGAGGACCTCCACTCAACTGGGGAAATTCTCTGCAATAGGAATAGATATTCTCAACCCAAGAAACAACTGAGGCCTTGCCTTTGGCTTCCCTAAGTGAATATAGGAAAATGACAAAACAAAAGGGCAAAATGCAATCTCTTTTTTTAAAAATTTTATTTAAAGAGAAAAAAAAGCAAAACAAAAAAAGGGTGAAAATAATACAGAATTTCAGAAAAAAAAACAGTGAGAAATCACTAGTTGATAAATTACATATTGTCATCTTAGAAATCGTTGTTCATGTTACAAAATTAAAACATACAAAGTAGACATTCAAACAGTGAAGCGCTAACAGTTCTGTTCAACTATCCAACAAAAATTTAGTAATACGGTTATCAATCCTACACACTTAAACATACATGTAGTTATATCCTTTAGAGCACTTTCTTTCCCTCCTTTTGCTTTTTAAGTCCATTATCTCTTTAGTTATACCATGTTTAAGCTTGCTCAGTATCTTACTGATCTGTTTTTTTGTTATTTCCTTTTTAATCACCTTATATAATTCTGGTTTTTTTTTTTTGAAGGTAGTAGAAATACAACAGAGCAAGACAGAACAAAGCCAATTGAGACAGTGCAATGAATTTGATACAGAACTTCACAGCAAGTTACCTGTATAACAGCAATAGATACCTTCGTATATCTCATTATCTTCACAATAGTTGTCTAGTTAATCACGTATAGCAAAATCAAACCAAAGACAGAACATTATAAAATAAATCGTAAGAGAATATTGAATAGAGCAAAACAAATAATCATAATGAAACAAAACTGAAAACAACCCTTGCTTTCAAAGAGAAGATAGAGGAGAACCCCCATACTTGCTATGCTGCACACAGTCATCCTGCCAAGAGATGCCCAGACCTCCGTCCCCAGTTGCTAACGGGGGGGGGGGGGGGTTGGATGTTTCATTCCAAGCCCGCACACTGGTAGAGTCAAGAGACACTACAGTGTCTTCTCCTGGCTCACACCGGAGAAAGGCGCTTACCAAGAGTGCGGGCGAATTGCTTCTTTGTGCAGGCTCCTGGATTCCTCCATGGCCATGGCCAGGTCTCTGGGGCCTTGCTCTGGTTCTCCTCCTGGATCACATCCGAGGGAAGCACTTACCAAGAGGGCGGGTGAATTGCTCCTTTGTGCAGGCTCCTGGATTCCGCCATGACCACCGGGTCTCTCGCAAAATGCAATCTCAAACCTCCAGCCCATCCCAAGCAAGCCTAGGAGACATGGGCATAGAAGAAACTGTAAGCCATACACCTGAAACTCCTGAAGTGATAGCAGCTGAAGTAAAGAAACAACTCCAGGAAGCTATAAAAGAACTCAGATCAGAAATAATCTCCAAGGTAAAAGAAGAAATGATAAATGCAATGAAAGAAATACTGAACACATCTAAAGAAGACATAGTTAAAAAATTAGAGGAACAATGCAAAAAGATGGAAACCTTGAATGAACAATACTAAGAAACAAACAATGCATGAAACAGATACAAAGAGATATACAGGAAATCAAAAATTCCATTGAAAGTTGTCAAAACGGCCTCAATGAAAGTGGAGATAGGATTTCAGACCTCAAAGACAAGATAGCAGCTAGTGAACAGGAAAGGAAAGGTCTTTTAAAAATAACAAGGAATTAGGAAATAACAATACAAGAACTGCAAGATGATGCAAAAAAAAACCAACATAAGATTGATAGGTATAAACGAAAAAGAAGATGACAACACAAATGAGATCAAGAGGCTATTTACAGAAGGAATAGCTGAAAATTTCCCAAATATGAGAATGGAAACTGAACACAAGAGCTAGCTAAAGATGGCGGACCGATAAGTGGCAGGATATGAAGCCTCCCTGAAAGAGACAACTTAGATGCCGGAATAAAACCTCCTGGAGAGGTCCGGACAGAGAGAGATGGGTTCTCTCAACCCAGGAAGAAACTGAAGGGAATAGAGCTGGTCAAACATGCAGTCCCGGGCCTACCATTAGAGAAGCTAAGATTAACGGTCACCATGCTCTTGCCAAGCTGCCTGAATTCACACCACGGAGACTGGCCTGAGGGACCTGAACTTGCGCCACTGTGACTGACCTGAGTGGCCCAAACTCTCACTGCCACGAAATCACACCAGAGCCACGCTGAAGTCAGAGCTCAGCAAGCCCAATGTAGAACAGAGCCAGCGAGGGACCTGCATTAACCTGTGATGAGTGCTGGGAATGAGACCCTCCCACGGGAAAGGGGCAACCAACTGGACATGTTGGAGTCAGGCAGGACAGGTGTGAACTAGGAATGGCAATGATTTCAGTTGGTTGCTCCCCTGACAGAGCAGATTGGTGGGATCTGCTTGGCCTGAGTCACACCCCTGGCCAGGACCCATTAAGTCGTTCCAAACCAATTCCCTACGTGCAGCATGCACTAACACAGTGAAGGCCCCCAAAGGTTGACTGGCCTAAAGGGGAAGGGCAAGAATATGCCGACCCTGCTTGCACCTCAGTGACCAACAGCAAACTGGAGAGGGCAGAAACCCCCAGCCAGCTCACTTCAGAAGAAACATAAACAACAAAGAAAGGGGCTGGGACCTCCATTATACACCTGTATAGAAGAAACCAAAAACATGACAAGAGAAAGAAATAAGAAAAAGCCCCCAGCCCCCAACCCTGAGAATATTGATCCAGGAGAGGTAAATACAAAAGAGATCGAGGGCAGCAAACATGCAATATCAAACACAGCATCAAAAGACATAAAGAGATATCTTTGGGATCTCATAGACAAGCTCAAAACTGAAATATTAATTCAAGTAAAGCAAGATATAAGTAGATTAATAAAAGAAATGCTAAGCACCTCTCAAGAAGACACAGATGGAAGAATGGAGGAACACACAAAAGAGGAGAGAAATGTTCAATGAAGAATATAAAGAAAACCTAGAATACGTGAAGCAGATTCAAAGAAATTACCAGGAAATTAAAAACTCCATATAAAGCTGGCAAAACTGCTTGAAAGAAACTAAGGACAGACTATCAAAACCTGAAGACCTCAATATGATAAAAACCATCTATGACAAACCAATAGCCAGTATCATATTAAACAGCCAAAAAATGAAAGCCTCTACTCTAAAATCAAGAACAAGACAAGGATGCCCATTACAACACTCCTATTCAATATGGTGCTGGAAATACTAGCCAGAAAAATTAGATAATAAAGAGAAATAAAAGGAGTAGGGATAGGAAAAAAAGAAGTTAAATTATTATTAGCAGATGACATGTTACTTTATATAGAAGACCCCCAAAACTCCATTGAAAGACTCATAGATATGATAACTAAATTCAGTAAGGTAGCTGGATACAAAGTCAACAATCAAAAATCAATAGTGTTCCTATACACAAACAACAAACTCACTGAGAAAGAAATAAGAGAATCCACATCCTTCACAATAGCATCCAAAAAATGAAACACATAGGAATCAATCTAACAAAAGAAGTAAAGGATATATTCAGGGAAAATTATAATACCCTGAAAAAAAAGAAATTGAAGAGGATCTCAGAAAATGGAAAGACATTCCTTGTTCATGCATAAGAAGAACAAATATCGTGAAAATGACTATTCTCCAAAATTGTTATACAGATTTAATGCAATCCCAATCAAAATACCACTAGCATACCTCAAAAATCTAGAGAAATCATTCCTGAAATTCATCTGGAACCAGAAAAGACCTAGAATAGCAAAGGCAATTCTGAGCAATAAAGGCAAGGCAGGAGGCATTACAATCCCTGACTTGAAGTTATACTAAAAAGCTACTGTAATAAAATCAGCATGGAAAATTATAATACTCTAAAAAAGGAGATTGAAGAGGATATTAGAAAATGGAAGGATATTCCTTGCTCTTAATTAGGAAGAACCAACATTGTGAAAATGGCCATACTTCCAAAACTGTTATACAGATTCAATGCAATCCCAATCAAAATACCATTAGCATACCTTACAGGTCTAGAGAAAATATTCCTAAAATTCATCTAGAAATAAAAGAAACCTAGAATAGCAAAGGCAATTCTGTGTAACAAAGGCAAGACTGGAGGCATCTCAATTCCTGACTTGAAACTATACTATAAAGCTACAGTAATAAAATCAGCATGATACTGGCAAAGAAATAGACCTGAGGATCAATGGAACAGATTAGAAGTTGCAAACACTACTACAAAGACACTCAGCCACCTTATGTTTGACAAAGGGGCTAAACATGTTCACTGGAAGAAAGATAGCCTCTTTAATAAATGGTGGTGGAAAAATTGGCTTTCCACATGCTGAAGACTGAAAATAGAGCCATGCCTATCACCATACACTAAAGTCAAAATGGATGAAGGATCTAAATATTAAAACAGAAACACTAAATCTACTGGAGGACAAGGTAGCTAGAAATCTTGGAGACATAGGGGTAGGCAGAGAATTCATGAATAAAATGCAAACTGCATGGGGAATACTAACAGCTTGGATCTCATATTACTAAAAGGTTTTTTCACTTCAAAAGAAATAACCAATAAAGTGAAAGGAAAACCCACAGAATGGGAAAGAATTTTAGCCAACAATCCCTCAGACAAAGGACTTATATCCAGAACATATAAAGAATTGAAAATGGGCCAAAATGGCTCTCCAAAAATGGGCATCTGAGATGAACACACAGTTCTCAGATGAAGATATACAAATGGCAAATAAATATATGAAGAAATGTTAACCATCACTGGTCATTTGAGAAATGCAAATTAAAACAGCATTGAGATTTCATCTCACTCTGGAAAAAATGGCCACCATCAGGAAATCAGCTGATAACGAATGTTGGCGAGGATGTGGGGAAAATGAACATTTCTTCACTATTGGTGGGAGTGCAGACTGGTGCAACCACTGTGGAACTCAGTATGGAGATTCCTTAAAAAACTAGGATTGGAAATTCCATTCAATCCAGCTATTCCCCTCCTGGGTCTTTTCCCAGAAAAATTGAAAAGGTCATGTCACAGTGATATATGTGCACCCATGTTCATAGAAGCACAATTTGGAATAGCTAAGTCTTGGAAACAACCAAAATGCCCATCAACCACAGAGTGGATGGAAAAAATATATTTTTATACAATGGAATACTACTCAGCTATAAAAAGGATGATCTGGAGGCCTTTATAGGTAAATGGAGACAATTGAAAATATCCTCATTAGTGAAATGAACAAGACTCACATTAGTAAATATCACATTGTCTCTCTAGTGTAAAAAATAATAAAAACTGACATAATAATGGGATCCAAAAAGTATAATAGATACTGTAAAAGTGAAAGGGAAGGAAAGTGCTCTAAAGGATATAATGGTATTACAGTGTGTAAGATAGATGACCATATTACTAAATTTCTGTTAGATCATTGAACAGAAGGGTTTGAACTGTCAATGTTTGAGTGTCTAACCACTTTTTATACTCTGAATTTGTAACTTTAACAACTATTTTTAGGATGACAATATGTAATGTATCAACTAGCGATTTTATGTTGTTAATTTTTTAAATTCTGTATTATTCTACTATTTCTTCTTTTTTCTATTTTTTAAAAATTTTCTTTTCTTTCTTCAAATAAAAAAATTTAAAAAATAAAATCAGCATGGTACTGAAAGAAAAATAGACTTGAAGATCAATGGAATAGATTGGAAGATACAACTACAATTGCAAACACACTCATCTACCTTATCTTTGATTAAGGGGCCAAACACATTCACTGGAAGAAACAGTCTCTTTAATAAATGGTACTGGAAAAACTAGCTCTCCATACGCTGAAAACTAAAACTAGACCTATGCCTATCACCATGTACTAAACTAAAGTCAAAATGGATCAAAGATCTAAATATTAAAATAGAAACACTAAATCTGCTGGAAGACAAAGTAGGTAGGAATCTTGAAAACATAGGGGTAGGTGGAAAATTCATGAACAAAAATCAAACTGCACGGGAAATACTTCCCAGAATCAATAACTGGGACCTTGTCTTACTAAAAAGCTTTTGCATGTTGAGAGAAATCTCCAACAGAGTAAAAATGAAACCCATGAATTTTGAAAAAATCATAGTCAACTGCCCCTCAGACAAAGGACTTCTGTCTATAATATATAAAGAATTAAAAAATCAGATGTCCAACATTCAAAGACCAAATCCAAAAATGGGCATCTGAGATGGACACACAATTCTCAGATAAAGAAATACAAATGGCAAATAAATACATGAAAAAATGTTCAGCATAATTGATCATTAGAGAAATGCAAATTAAAACCACACTGAGATTCCACCTTACTCCAGAAAGAATGGCCAGGATAAAGAAAACTACCAACAACAAATGCTGGAGAGACTGCAGGGTGAAAAGGAACTCTTCTGCATTTTTGGTGGGAGTGTAGACTGGTGCAACCACTGTAGATGTCAATCTTGAGTTCCTCAAAAAACTGGGATTGGAAGTCCCATTTGACCCAGACATTCCACTTCTGGGCACATTCCTAGAAGAACTGAAAACATCACAACATAGTGATATATATGCACCCATGCTTATAGCAGCACAATTTGTATTAGCCAGATCTTGGAAACAACCTAAATGTCCATCAACTAAGAAATGGATAAAAAAGATACAGTATTTTTATGTAATAGAATACTACTCAGCTATATAGAATGATCCCACTGAGATATGTATAAATAAATGGACACAACTTGAGACCATACTCATAAGTGAAATAAACTCACATGTGTAAATACTGTATTGTATCCCTAGTGTAAAAGATGGTAAGAATATATAAGGTACAAAATCCTCAATAAATACAGTGAAAGGGTAAAGAAGCTGCTCAAAGGGGGGAAAAATAACATCTCAGGGGAAAGGAGGAAAAAGAAAAAGGAAGGGAAAAGAAAAAATATCTAAATTTGTATAAACACATTTAGGATAGCTAAGATGATTGTGCTACAAATTCTGTAAGTTTGTGGAGCAAAACAGTTAACATTCATAGGATTGGAACAATTTTGCATGTTTGTGTCTGGTGATCTGAGGAACTTTTGAAGGTCACTATGTAAAATAACAACCTTAATTACGTTCCTATCACCTTGTTTTGAAGGCCTATATCACCATTGTTTTGAGCTCTTTGCTATTGTTATTTGTCTTTTTTGTTTCTTGTTTTTGTAGTAATCTGTTTTGTTTTGTTTTGTTTTGTTTTTCCCTTTAATACAGAAAGGATAGGTATATGTGTAGAGACTCACACATGGGTAGAACTTCTCCTAAACAGTGTACAAAAATTGATTACATTATGCATGATGAAATGAACAGCTACTTTGAAGAAAAAGAGACATTATGGTATCCATTGCTGATTCCGTATTGTCATGCTGTGAAACACAGTAATGCTTTTATTCTTTGTTTAGAGTGGTTTTAGTTTGTTTTGTATTGTTTAATTTCAACATACATGAAGATATGGACAGCTATTTTGAAGAGAACAAGAGACATTAAGACAGCCATTGTTGATTTTCCTATTGTCTAGTTTTGAAGGCTCTTAACGCCTTCATTACTCGTCTTGATCAGTTTTATACTATTTTGTTTCGTATGAATTCATTCTGTTTGAAGATATAGAAAACTGTTTAGAAGAAAACAAGAGACGTTATGGTAGCCACTGTAGATCCCCTGTTGTCTTGCTTTGAAATCTGTGTCACTTACGTTGTTTTCTTCTGATCTGCTTTGTTCTGTTTAGTTATTTCTAGTTTTACCCTTTTAAAATTAAATTTAAAAATTTACTTTAAAGAGAATAAAACCAAACAAAAGGGAACAGAATAAAACTAATCAAAATGAAACAATGAGAACAACACAGGACTTCAAAACAAGATAACAGGAAATCAGCCAGGGATTTAGCTCAGTGGCATAAGCACCTGTCTGGCAAGCGTGAGTTCGATCCCCGGTACAAAAAAAAAAAGATAACAGGAAATAAACAACCATAATATATCTCGTTGTCTTCAAAATAGCTGCCCATATCATCAGACATAATAGAGTCTAATAGAATAAAACCAAGCAAAACAATGCAAATGATACAGAAGTTCAAAACAAGGTAATAGGAAATTAGCAATGGCTACCACATTTCCTTTTTAGGTATTTTCATCTCTTTCACCTTCACAGTATCTATTGTACATATTGTACAATATCTATTGTACATATTGAATTCCATTGATTCCTTCAGTTTTTTATACTAGGGAGACAACACAATGTTTACCCATGTGAGTCCAAAACATCTCACTTATGAGCATGATCTCAAGTTGCATCTATTTACCTACAAGAGCCTCGAGGTTATCCTTCTTTATAGCTGAGTATCTTTCCATTGTATAAAAATACCATATCTTTGCTACCCATTCTTAAGTTGATGGCAAATCTATCCTGCCTTTTTTCTGGGTCCCCATCACATGGAGCATTGTCCTGTCCCCTCGAATCTTCAATCCATGAATTTTCTTTTGAATCAAATGTATTTCTTTTATATAACATATTGATGGATCCTGTCTCCTGATCCATTCTATCCATGCTTGTTTTTATTAGTGAGTTGAGGCCATCTACATTAATGGTTAAAATCAACATGCACTGGTTCACCTCTACCATCCTATCCTCCTTCCATTGGTCCCCCACTTTTCCCCTCCATTCAATTGCCTGCCCTGCTTGGCAAACCCCCTCTGCTGTTCCTGGAGCCATGGTCATCTCTATCTTTCTCTAGAATATCCTTTAGCACTCTTTGTAGGGTTGGTTTGATGGTCATGAATTCTTATGATTGTTCTTTATCACGAAAGTATCTCATTTCTCCATTACTTTTGAAAGATAGTTTTTTAGGGTGCCTCAATCTGGGTTGAAAGTTGTTTTCTTTCAGAACTTCAAACACTTCACTCCAAGCTCTCCTTGACTTGATGATTGGTGTACAGAAGTCTGCCATGATTCTGATGGCTTTTCTTTTTTAGGTGAGCTGTTTTTCTTCTCTAGCAACCTTTAGTAGTCTGTTCTTGTGCTGAATTTCTGGGATCTTGATTATTGTATGTCTGTGGATAGGTTTATTTTGGTTATGGCTCCATGTGCCTCACTTATCTGTATGTCAGGTCTTTTTCCATGCTTGGAAGTTTTCTGATATTACTTCTATAAATAGTCTTTTTATGTTACTTGTGTTGATCCCTGCTTTTTTGTTGACACTTATTAGTCCTAATTTTTCTTTGTGTTATCTTGTAGCCATTGAATTATTTCCTGGTTCCTTGCTATTTTTAAGAGATCTTTCCTTTTGCAATCGCTAGCCATGTTCCTTTCTTCAAGGTCTGAAAGTCTTCAGTTTCTTTCAAGCAGTTTTTCCAGCTTTCAGCAGAGTTTTTACTATTCTGGATATCTCTTTGAATCTGTTTCATGCAATGTAGTTCTTTCCTGTACTGTTTATTCACGGTTTCCATATTTTTCCATGCTTCTCTTTTTTGTCTGTCTTCTTTATATATGCTCAGCATGTCTTTCACTGTTTGTCATTTGTTCTTTCACCTGAGATATTATTTCTAATATGATTACTTTTACATCATCATGAAATTGTTTCTTTACTTCAGTTGCTATCCTTTCAGAAATTTCAGGTGTGCAACTTCCAATTTATTCTATTTCTGTGTCTCCTAGACTCATTCTGTGTGGGCTGAAGGTCTGAGATTGCTGTTTGCTCCTTCATCTTGACATTTTCCTGGGTTTCCCTGGATGAACCAATTGTGGGGTCCCAGGTGCCTCTCACATTTGTTGCTCATCCACAGTGTAGGGAAATGGATCAGGCACTTGAGTTTCTCCTATCCTAGGTTCCCAGGGAGGCACTGGGGTGCAGGACTGGCTTCTCCAGACATGCACAGCTACACCAAGGTTCCCCCAGTGGAGGCAGGTGTGTAGGAGCTTGGCTGTCTGGTTCTCCCCACCAGTGCTGGCTACCAGTCCCTGGTGGCAGCTGGTGGCCTTGGGGGGAGGCATCTAAGTTCAGTTTCTTCTTCTAGTGTTTACAGTTCTGTGATAATGTCTGTGTTGCATACTAGAGATGTGCTGGGTATAGACCTGATCTTGGCCACTGGATGTGGGCAGCGAGACTGTTTTTTTGTCAGTGGATTTCTCCAGAGTCCAACTGCTGTCTCCTCATTGCTGCTTCAGAGGTTTCCATGTTATTGGGCTCACTGATTATTCACCCTCCAGAGGTGTGTGTGCATCTATGCCCTGGGCTGTCATCCTGGGTCTTGGGGTTCCCATTAGTCTTACAGTCTCCCAGCCAGCCTGCCCTCTGGGATGCAATGAATGAGGCCTGGATCACAAACTCACTGTCTTCAAAAAGGCCTGTCTCCAGGATGTAAAGCAGGGGCACTGTGGACTCATTGTCCTCCAGTTGGCCTGCCCTCTGGGATATGACAGTGTAATTCTTTAGATTACCAAAAGAAATACTGCCATGCTAGAATTCCATGTCCAGTGAGCTTAATCTTTAAAAGTAAAAAAAAAAAAAAAAAACATATTTTCAGACACACATTCACACACAAAAACATACTGAGAGAATCTGTCACCAACTAACCTAGAGTAAAGAATATACTAGAAGGATCCTTTGATAGAGGGTAAATGATCCTACCTAGACATTTACAATGAGGGAAGTATGTAGGGTGGGGTGCACCCAGTGGCAGAGAACTTGTCTAAAGTGCACAAGGCCCTGGGTTCCTGCCCAGCTCTGAAAAAACAAGAATGTGGACAAACCAAGGTGAATGTCAACTTCACTGATAATAACATCTTAGTGGGGAGAGGGCAGGGAGTGCTCGGTAACAACCAGAATTCCCAGAACAACCCAAAGATGTGAGGAACATTGTCTCAACTAGGTGTTGACAAACCTTTTCTCTTTTATGAATACTCTGGATGGATTTTGATTCCTTTCTTTTTCCAGAAGCCGCTTGCACATTGGAATAATACATGCGTTCTCCTGGCTGGGGGTCTTTCCAGTGTCCTCCAGGCTGTTTTAATTGATGTTGGTGCCACTCTACCTGCCTGGGCAGTATCTGTTGCTTCAGACTATGAGGACCTCTATTTGCTTGCAAGAGCCTTTCCATGGAACAGCAGGAATGGTAATCCTGTGCTTTTCACTCCAGACTCCTCAGGCTCACATATCTACTCCCTAGGTGCCAAGACTTCAACTGCTAACAGCTCACAGCTGTTCACACTGCCCAGCCACGGGATGGCTGCACTGGGAAATGTCCTCGGCCAGGGTTCCCAGGCCCAACCTGGATGGAACAGAGTCCCTGGATTTACCTGCCATCTTCACTTCCAGGCATATCTGTGGAAGGCATCTCAGAAAATCTGAAGATAGTTTGGCTCTTGGTCCTGTTACAAAGAACCAACCTCTGCCTTTTCCAGGGGCCAGAAGTGGTCCTGGGAAGTAGACTCTTTAGAGTCCTTCAGTGGAAGGCCAGTGCTGGATTACTGGCCAGGCAGTTGGTATGAAGACCAATCACCAGCAAAGAGGAAATGAGCAGTCCTGAATGCCTTGGGTTGGGATGTGTACACAGTAGAAGGATGCATAGATGGACACAAGATTTCTGTTGCTCACTAGCATCTGGACTGACACCAGTCCCATTCAGCATGTGCATCACAAAACCAGCCAGCCACTAGCACAGTTAATTCAGAGATGATATACTTCTCAGCAAAGCCATTTCCCTGTCCACAGGGACTTGGCCTTCACCTTAAGACTTGTGAATACTTGTTCCATCCATCCATAGAATGCCCTGTAAACTTTCCCACAGGCCAAGGGACCAATTTTATAGGAATGAGAGTGGTCATGGGCATGTAGGATACTCCACACCCAGAGACCACTACCCTGCTAGAGCCAGCAGACACTCTAGACAATGTTGTTTGCAGTGACCTCAGGGGATATGCAACCCACATCAGTGCCTTGCAGTGGGCCTCCCAGGGCTAAGTGGGAGTGGCCTGTTCCCTAGGCTGTCTCTGCAACTCTAGGCTCTATGGGTGCTGTGCTTTTTCCCCCAGCATTGGTGTATTAGAAATATCTCCAGTGTGAGATTCCTCAAAAAGCTGGGTATGGAAGTCCCATTTGACCCAGCTATTCCACTTCTAGGCATATTTCCAGAAGAACTGAAAACATCGTACCACAGTGATTTATGTGCACCCATGTTTATAGCAGCACAATTTGTAATAGCCAGATCTGGGAAACGACCTAAGTGCCCATCAACTCAGGAATGGATAAAAAAGTTGTGGCATTTTTATACAATGGAGTACTACTCAGCTATAAAGAATAATCATATCGAGATATTTATAAATAAATGGACACGACTTGAGACCATTCTCTTAAGTGAAATAAACCAAACTCACAAGGGTAAATACCATATAATCTCCCTAATATGAGATTTGATAAGAGTATATAAGACTTTATGGTAAGCATGAGGCCCCATCTCATAGCTTTGAAGTCTTTCAAAGTTTTAAATCATCAGTTGGAA
>PVJX010017408.1:0-38389 GCA_004027295.1 Dolichotis patagonum
CCTCCTCCTCCTCCTCCTCCCCTTCCTTCTCCTCCTCCTCCTCCTCCTCCTCCTCTTCCTCCTCCCGCTCCTCCTTCTCTGGGATTCGGTGTGCCCAAATTCCTCACTGTGAGCACATTGGGTCATCGATGGGGGACCGATAGCCACCGGGTTAACGAGGCCTCTGCTCCAGGGGGATTAGATACCCAGCCCAGGGGGCCTGAACTTTCCCCCATCTGATCTGCCTCTAATTGTTACCAATTGGTGTCCCTTACCCGGGCTCTTTGTAATGGAGCCGTGGTTCTCATTTTCCATCCCCCGTGACCTCTGGTTCTAAGTCTCAGCCGTAGGGGTCACCAGTTTCCTGGGATGAGAAAGTTTGTGCTTTTAGGGGTTAAAACCACCTATTTTGCTCCTTGCCTACGCCAGCTCCAGGAACATAGAAACCCCGGAAAGCCATAGTTCCTGCGTCCATTTCGGGGACGAAGGCACAGGGTCTTTTTATCAGCTCCAAAGTGTGCTCCCCTATTTGTCGGAGCCCCAGAAGTGACATATGCACAGAAGAGCGTTTGCAGTGATCGGGTCTACCTTTCAGCTCTCAGGGCAGGTAATTATCTGTAAAATTGCGAGCTGGTGATTGGTTTAAGTCCCGTGCCGTGCCCTCTGACCCCTGACACGGGGAGGGTATCCTGGGCTCAGTGAGTTAATCCCCAGGGGCTGCAGGGGGCCTCACTGGATCAGGTGTCCCAAGCGTGACCCCTTCCAGGGAGAGAGCCCGGGGGAGTCAGGCGCTGGGGGGCCGAGCCCCACACAGGGCCGCGGGAGGGAGCGGCTTGACTGCTAACTCCCTGGCTGCTGGAACGAGCTTGCTGGGCAGTGGCGGGGTTTTCCTCTGCCCCGGGAGCCTGGCTGGAGGCAGAGAATGCCTCAGTGGGGCTCGGGCAGCACGGGCACCTCAGGTGTCCCAGCGTTTCTGAGGCTGGGCACACGGGTGACCGGTCACCAGCCAGGAGGGTGAGAAGGGCATTCCCCAGCACCCCAGGGCTGGAGCACGCTCTTCTGGGTTAGTGCCAGCAGCCAGGGTCCGTGGGAGAAGCCTTCCCACGGGGTGCAGGGGCGTTCCCGGGACACCCCAGGTACAAGAAGGTGGGGGTGCACATGTGTACCATGTGCATAAAGTGTCAAGTGTTTGCTTTGTTACTAACAGAATTGTAAAAATTATGCTTTAAAGTATGGATAATAAATTGCATATCAGACTGTATCCCGCAAATGAATTTAAATAGTAAAATGTGCGTGCATAATCTTTTTAAAAAATCCTCTTAGATCATAGTCTCCTGCTCAGCCCTGTGTATGCGTGGGTGGAGTGGCCTTTCACGGCTGGGAGTTTAGTCCCTGGTCACATCTTCCTCCCTGGTAAGAGACTGGTCACAGTTCCCAGGTTGTTGCAGCCGGAGACCCTGTGGCCAGTCTCCCCTGGGCAGCAACATCAGCCTGTGTTGAAAAAACCCTCGTCCCGGACCCTGCCAGGCTGCGCACTGTGACGGGACCGTCCCCCTCAGCACCAGGGCCACCCTGACAGTGTCACCAAACTCCCACAGGTGACGTCAGATCGCAGCTATCGTCCCCAGCACCCCGAACGGTCCTTTGTAATTAAGACGACAGGTTCTACCGAAGCACAGGGTGGAGCGTCTTCGCCGGCTCTGCACCTCTGGAGGAAGCACGGACGCTGTTGTAAGATCCAAGCTGGCCACCAGGGTTCTGGTGGATTCCTTGGATAGTTTTCAGTGCTAGATAGGGGAAGGGATTATTTCTGCTGTCTGGAAATAAAATAGGCACAGGAGTGAAAGTTCTCGGCCGTTCTCACCAGTGAGTCTCTTGGTGTAGATTCGGAGGTGAGATTCAAATAGAAGCTCCTGGCTGCTCTGGGCAGACACTTGGCCACCGGCCCGCAGGGACCAGACACCTGGGCACCGGACACGCGGAGCTCCAGGAGTCCGACCTCCAGTGCCCCGTGCCTGCAGCGTGGCAGGGGAAGAGTTCCCACCACCCACCAGCCCAGCCCCGTCCAGCACGCGTGATCGTGGACCAGGTGGGAGTACTGGGGACCAAGTGTGCTGAGGCTGGGGCCTCGAGGCAGTGTGCGGAGGTCGCTGTGGCCTTTCTGGTCACATTGTCCCCGATTCTCCCAGGACGGGGCCTTTGGAGTCTGAGAAGCAGTGGGCTCGGCTTGTGGGTCCTCAAGGCCTCAAGCTGGAGATGTGGGGCCCGTAGAGCACCCCGTGCTGGGTATGAGGCCTGCGCCACTGACCCTCTAGCAAGTGCCGAGGTGACGCCCTGGAAGTGTGGTGCTGGGCTGGGCTGGGCTGGAGTTAGTTCTCGAGCTTCTCCTGACCTCGGGGACTCAGTGGTGGGTGCTGCCTCGGCTCCCCGCCTCGAGTGTGACTGGGCGCAGCGTCCAGAGGAGCCCGAGCATCTGTTCACTTTTTTTGTCACTGGCAAAGGAAAGGAACGAGGGTCGGGGGGAGGGAACGCTGGGGTTTGGACCAGATCACGATTCACCACTGCCAGAGATCAGTGCAGCTTAGATGAAAAGGAAGGATTATTTTCAGGAGTGCTGCGGGGCTTCCCTAACAGCTGTGTGAGAATGTTAGGGCCCGAGAATTACTTTGTTTTAAAATACAGCTATTGTGTTCGGGGATAATTCACGGGAGCATCGATGTAGCGGAATGCTCAGTTCACATTCTTCCAGGGGATTAATCCGAATTTCCATGTGGCTCCAGGGTTATGGTTACATGGGTGTCTGGGCTGAGTTTGACAAATAAGATGCAACTCAGTTATCATCATGAAGAATTGATAATGACCTTAGGAACTAACCCCTTTCTAATTTCATTTCTAACGTCATGTGGGATTTATAAGCCAGGTTTGGGGTACCAATCTGTGATCTTAGCACTCCAAGGGGCTGAGGCAGGAGAGTCACAAGTCTAAGCTCAGCCCAGGCAAATAGGTGCGACCCTGTCTCAAAATAAAAAATAAGAAGGGGTGGGCGGTCGCTCGGGGCGCAGGCCCCGGCTTGGACCCTTGACGCTACAGAAACAAACACATTTTGTTTAAAAAGTCAAAGGAAGGGAAGCGCTGCCTCGTGTCAGAATGGGGCCTGGCTCTGCAGGCCCTGGGGGTCCGGGGTGGCTTGGTGGGGTTTGGGTTCATTCTGGGGGAGGTGGAGCTTCCTCTCTGCCCTGGGGCGGCCTGGGCCCTCGCAGAGCAAACCCCACCCCGGAGCGCCCAGCCCTGCTCGGGATGGGGTCACTGCCGGCTCTGATTGACACAGAGCAGGGGCTCCAGAGGCCGCTCAGGCTGCACAGTGCAGAAGCCAGAGAAGGCCCCGAGCCGTGCCTGTGCCTTCCCGTGGCTGCCACCGTGCCACCCACTGCTGGGGTCTGGAACCTGGACTTGGTGCCCACTGCTCTAGAGGCTGATGGCTGGGGCTCGGGCGTCCTTTGGAGTGGCCAGGGCTGGGGCCTAGCTGATCACATCTGAGTGACCACAGAGGAGCTCAGCTCCACGGGACGGGCAGGGACTTCAGTGCGTCTGTCTTGGGGACATGGTTCACAGTCGCTGCAGCCTTGAGACCCTCCCTATTCTTCCTGGAACCCACGGCGACGCAGGAACTCCCAGGGTCCTGTGGCCCCACCGTGCCTCCCTGGACCTGCCCTGGCTTTCAGGTCCGCAACGAGCTCATCCCTGCAGTGTGGTTTTAATCACGAGGGGCCGTGTCATGCCGTCACCAATAAAGTCAACAAGCCCAAGTCAGGGCTGCGCTGAACTCGTGCTAGGCTGGCCACCCACAGGGCTGTAGGGTGACGGTGTCTCTGGGGACCTGGGTCACTACAAGTCCTGCCTGGGCCACCAACAGAGACTGCAGCGTGAAAGCCCAAGGCGGCCCAGGCTTTAGGGTTAAACTCGGCCTTCCGAGTGGGTTCAGCTGCGTCCTCTGTCTGGCCTCCCGGCTCTCCACTCCTCGACGCTCCCAGATGGCAGTTCACAGTTGACCTCATCGTGCTGCCCCAGGTCCACTTCCTCAAGTGCACTGGTACAAAACTTGCTTCCCCAGAACCACGGCCAGGTGACAGTTCTGACCCATGGTGGGCACCACCCTCAGGGGGACCTCAGATGAGACGGATCTGGCGCAGGCCCGCCTCCCAGATGGAGCCCGGCCTTCCAGCCTCGAGCCAGCTGGGTTGGGGCAGAGGCAGGACATGGAGCTCCATTTTCTCCTGCCTCCCCCCAACCCAGGGAGTGGAAGAGGGCCCCAGAGGCTGCCCGGAGTGCCCACTGCATCTCTGGCACCGTCTGTGACGACCCTGGCGCTCCGGGTCGGGTCCTGTGGGACTCTGCACACAGGTGCGTTCATCAATGGGGCAGCCCTGTGACCCCACACCGGCCTGGCCCCTCACACTCCGTCCTGTCCGAGGACACCAGTGGGAGGGTGACAGAAGTGATTTCCAGCATTCAAAGGGTCGCTCACCTGCCTACCTTCACCTCCTCCGGTTCCGGATGCACCAGAACGACACCCAGGAGTCCCAGGTCGCCGTCCTAAACCTGTAGCCACCTCGGTGCCTGGAAAAGCAGAGCCTCCCAGGCCACCTGTGGTGAGGTCCCCCAGGGCAGTGCAGTGACCCCACGATGGACCTGAAGTAGTCATCTCACGATGGCACTGAGCCGGCCCCAAGCGAGGATGACGGTCCCAGGGCTTGGAGACCAGTCCTGGGACTCCAACCCCCAGCCATGGGGTGGCTGGGAGAGCGGCCCCAGCAGCTGTGCACCCCATGCCTTGCCCTGTGCCCCTTGGATGAAACCCTGGGGAGCTGGATCCGGACCTCTTCCCTGTGCCCCGGCCACCACGACCGCGCTGAGCAAAGCCCCCGCCTGCCCTCCGCTCTGCTGTCTCGGGAGGAGCCAGGGCTTTTGCCCTGTGGTGGCAACCGTAGTCCTGGGGAGTCACTTCTATGCCCAGACCTTGTCATTTCTCTCCCTGATGGGGGTGAGGGAGGGGAAGAAACAGGGCCCAGCCTGCCTCCTCCAGGTCTGGAGTGGACAGTGATGCAGATGGTGACAGTACTGTGCTGGGACAGCCGAGAAGAAACCTGCTCCCCGGTCAGCTCCCCAGGCCTTGGCATTGCAGGGCCCTTTCCTCCTCTTCCGTCCCCGAGACCAGATTGGTCCCACTCTTCCCAGGCTGAGCTGCGGCCAGGGCTGCACAGGTGGGCGGGAGCTCCCTCAGCCCTTCTGTGCCCAAGAGTCTGTCCAGAGTCCTGCTCCCCGGGAGGGACCTGGGGGTGCAGACCCTCCCACTTCCAGCTCCTAGGGTCACCATGGTTATAGAGCCCCAGGGCCTGCTCCACTGGCAACCCCCCCCCTCCCACCGCCTGGCTGGGGACTGGAAGATCCCAAGGGAATCTGCAGAGTGGGAGTCTGCGCACTCCAGGTGTCACCCGCAGGGCCATCCGTGTGCCTCGCAGCAGCTCGCAGGCTCCCACAGCCCTGCTGAGTGGGGAGTCCCGGGGTTCAGTGAGCAGGAGAGGGGCGGAGGACAGGGTCGCAGATCTCCACCGGGACTTGAACCCCGCCGTCTGGCTTCAGGGTCTGGGTTCTGAGACACTGTGCCAAAGTTTTGAGTTGGCTTCGCAGCAGTGGCCACACAGTCCAATCAGGTGGCCACTGAGCACGTGCGGCATTTACATTTAGATAAATTAAAACCAAGCTGTGAGAATTCAGCTCTTCAGCTGTGCTCTTTCTTTCCTTTTTTTATTTTTTCTTTTGTGGCACTGGAATTCAACGCAGGATTTTCGCCCTGAGCTACATCGCCAGCCCACTTTTTATTCAGTTTTCTGAAACAGGGTCTCACTCAGTTGCTAAATGATCTGGGCTGAGCTGGAACTGGCAATCTGCCTGCCTCAGCCTCCCAGCGTGGTGGGCTGGCAGGCCTGTAGTGCCAGATGCAGGGATTTGCGGGTGCAGGGGACCCGAGATGTCTGCACCTCCGGAGCAGAGGAATGTGGAGGACGTCATGCCACGCAGCGGGCAGGACTGAAAGTGCCATAATCATCACATCGAATGCAAAACTCTGTTCTCACGCAACCATTTGGGAAGAGCCACGTGCGAACCACGGGCTCCAATGCTGCGCGTCTGAGTAAATTTTGAGGTCTGAAGGATGGATTTAAATCCGGGTTCTGCCGCTCTTTCTGGGTGCATGGCTGTGGCCAGTGGCGTCACCTCCCCCATCTCTGGTTCACTCCCCTTCAAAGCTGGGTCTTGGGCTCTCAAATGTGACTCCGAGCGTGGCTGGATCTGTGGCGGCCCCGGCCTCCTCCTCCTCCTCCGTGGTGCCTGATTTATAAACCGGGCATTTTCATTTGGCTCCGGCCAGCGGGAGCTGCCCAGCACTGGAAAGCTCCCACCACGCTTCCTGCACATTCTTCTCATGTCAGAGATGCCCAGAAACTCCAAGAATTCTCCCCACGTCTGACAGCTCTCGCGTCCTTTGCTGCTCCATCTAGAATTATCCTTTAACAGCCTGGGCTGAAGTGAGCAGAGGCTTTATGGGCCCGGCCTTGAGGGGAGAGGACATTTTATGGACGGCTCTCAGTCCACTTGGGGATGGAGCCTGCGTCTTCTGTCAGCCATGGAAGAACCCGGCCGGCAGCTCCCAGATCAGGCTCCCAGGAAGCAAATCCCTGGGCCATGTGTCACCAGGGCCATGTGGGGGTCCCTTCCCTGCTCTCTGGCAAATGCCCGGCTCTTGCCCAAGGTGAGGGGAGGCCGAGTGTCCATGGAGAAACTGTCACAAGGTGGAGACTTGGGAGGAAGTCACAGGGCGGCCAGGAGCTTGGTCACCCTTGGGCGGGAGGGAATCTGCCCCCCCCCTGCACCGAGGAAGGCAGCTGGTCCTGGTCCGCCATGCCCCTGCTGGGTGGGACTCACCAAGAGCGTCCCCACACCAGCTCGGAGTAACTTCTGGAGCCGCGGCACCATCCCTGAATCACACACACACCCCGGGGATGTGCGTCTGTCACCCCAGGCTCCCACATCTGCACACGCAGCCCTGCCCAAGCCCCACACTGGCCGCCGTGTTGCTGCCAGTGCCACCACTCCCCACACTACCATACTGGGTTGCTGGAGACAGGGCCCTGTCACGGGGGGGGGGCGGGGGAGCCGGTCATCAGACACTGGGGTCCCTTGGCGGAGCTCAGCGGGTGAAGGAGCCTGGGCTTAGAGGGCTGCCCTCTCCCTGGAACCCCACTGCAGCGGGGCGGGGGGTCCCCACTGCAGGTTGGCTCCTCAGGCCTCAGAGGGCGCAGTCCTGGGGCTCCCGGCCCGGCCCTCAGGGCAGCACACGGCACATAAGGCGATGCCTGGCCCACTCTGCCTGACCCACGGCCTGTGCGTCTCCCCAAGGGACCCTGGCCTCACATACCTTCTGTGGGATCAGCGTCACCCTAGGGGAACCCAGAAGAGACGGATGTGGCAGCCGGCAGGGATGCCAGGAACCAGGAAGATCCCGAGTGGGCAGATCCAGAACGGATAAGCTGTGGCTCGTTGTCCAGACTCCAAAAGTACCCTTGTCCGGGTGGGGACAAAGGAATGACTGAGCACGCAGAGGGAAGGGACAGGTCCCCCTCGAAGGAGGGGCCCATGCGGACGAGGAATGAGGAGAGGAGGGACAGCGCCTTGGCGAGGGCCTCACTTCCGAATGTGAAGCGGGAGGGGCCCCGGGGACACTGGACAGCTGGGGAGCCTCGAGGGCCCCGCGTGGGCCATGACTGGGAGCCCCTTGCTGCATTGCCCCTCAGACTTAGCTGGACTTGGGGTCCCTCCTGAGTGGAGTCCAGGGAAGACAGGTAGGGACCCCCAAATGAGGGCCCCACTGACAGCCCTTCTCTCCCTTCTGGGCAGACGTCCCTGCCTCCCTGAGAGCAGCCTGGGGCAGGGGAGGGGACACAGCTGGTGGCTCTGCCCGAATTTCAAATCCCAGCTCAGTGACCACAGACTGGTCCCTGGGCCACGTCCTCCTCTGGGGGAGCACGAGATGGCCCTGTGTGTGTTTTCTTTTAATCAGGGGCAGAGCTGGCGACCGTGAGGTCACCGCTGTGGCATGCGCAGCCCTGTGGGCTCAGAGGTAAGGAAGGCATGAGGAGTCTAGTTAACGTGGGGTCGAGCTGTTAAACACTGCGGCTTTAAGCAGGAGGAGGCAGAGGCAGAGGGGCGGCGTCTGCTCAGTGCGTATGTGTGCAAGTCTGCGTGTATGCATGCCTGTCTACATGTGTGCACACGGCTGGTTCCAGCAGGAAAGCTCACCCAAAGGTGTAGGCCCATGCCCGCTGCCTAGAGTGAGGCCAGGCCTTTATCTGTGTTCCTGGGGGCAGGGGTGTCAGGAGCACCCGGGCGTCATCCTCTCGTCCCAGTGTTGCCCCGCTCCTGCTGCCCAGGCTGGCAGGTGGCCCGGTGCAGCCCTGCGAGCCGGAAGCACGGCCCTGGGGACGCTCAGAGAGCAGACGGCCAGAGAGGAGCCTGCAGGCCCAGTCCACACAGGCTGCCCGCGCTACCCTGCTGACCTCTCTGGACGTCAGCACTGGTGACAGAGACCTCCTTCCAGCTGTCCCACTCCTGCCCCATCTCCCACAGTGGCGTCCCAGCCACTCCACATGGTGGCCTCTTATCAGGCTGTGGCCTGGCACAGGAATTGCTGGTGATGCTGGCCATGACACTTGTTCACATCTGTCCACCTGGTGTCCTCTGTTTCGTTTTTCCTTTTGAGACGGGCTCTCCCTACTCAGCTCAGGCTCCCTCAGCTCACTTCGTAGCCCACATTGGTCTTGAACTTGCAACGATCCTCCTGCCTCAGCCTCCCGAGTGCTAGGATTACAGGTGTACGCCACCACACTTCCCGGGGTAGGTGAGTGCGGGTCATGAGCTCCAGCTAGGGGAGCGGCGGGCCTCGGGGTGGGGGCTGGGTCCCCAGACTACTCTGCGGAGTAGGATTTGTCTGCAAGCCACAGAGCTGGGTCCATCTGCCCCTGCCTGCCCCGAGCAGCCAGAGGGTGAGGAGAAAGCCGCTGTTCAAATCTGAGCCAAACGCAACCTCGGCCGGATTTTAAGGGCACTCCTGCAGCCAGCGCTCCGAATTCCAGACGCGTTCCTGTGACAGTCACTGGGTCTCAGGGGAAAAGCAAGGGCATTGCATTAATATTTCCCAAGGCATGAGATCACTGGAGGGGGCCCCACACCGTGCAGACCGGAGGGACCACTCTCCTCACACAGCCCAGAAACCTTGTTTTCCACGGCCTCGCTGGATTGGTTTGGAATCGGGACAGGGAAAGGGGCGGAGCTGAGTCCCGCGTGTGTTAATGCTAGGTGACTTCAGCCAGAAGCCAGAGGGCCTGTGCTCCGAGTCCGTGACCAGGAAAATCACCTGGTGGGTTCACGAGGGGACGAGAAGCAGGTGTCAGAACCTGTGTGACCGTGGAAGGGACCTGCCGGACCCGGAGCCAGAGAGTCGAGCCGCAGGGTGGCTGCAGTCCTGGCCTCTCTGGGGCTGTCTCACCTTCGGAATGAGGTTCCGGGGTGGGCAGGCGGGGAGCAGCAGCACCAGCGGCCCCCCAAGTCCTGAGGCTTGCTCTGATCAGACCCATTTACATCTTAACCTCATCTTTGAATCCATGACAGCATCAGAGGTGACAGAGCAGGTGATGGTCCCAACCACCCTAGGGTCACACGGGCCACCTAAGAGGTTTGGATTCCTACTGGGGACTCAGGTGGTGGAGCTGGGAAGGGAGCACGTGGTCTGGACAGCCCTTCAGAGAGAGAGAGAGGGAGAGGGAAGGAGGGAAAGAGGGACAGAGGGAAGGAAGGAAGGAGGAGGGAAGGAAGGGCGAAGGAAGGAAGGGAAAAGGGGGGAAGGAAGGGAGGGGAAGGCAGGCGTGCGGGGTGACAGCAAAGTCCCCGCGTGAGCCGCCTGTCCGCCCACCTGCAGGCAGCGCCACGCCCTCCCCACGCAGCCCAGCAGGGCGGCCCCGACCCCGCTGCAGGATGCGCTGACTCAGGCGACTCGGCTCCACGTTCCCAGCCAGCACCTGGCCCACCGGACAGCATCTGACGACCAAACCCTAAGGCTTCTGGGGAGCCCCCACCCCCTAATTTCAGCTGGGGCCGCGGGCTCCTCTGTGCTGCAGGACGGGCCCAGGGGCTTGGCAGCATGGGCGGGTGGCATAGCGTCACACAGAAGTGGTGGGTGGCACCTGAGGACGTGTGGACCAGCAGGCAGGGATGCAAGGTGTCCGGTCCTCTCCCCCTGCCCCAGTAGAGCTCATCGGTCCAACCCTTCCTGAGGACCCAGCTCAGACTCCGAGGGGTACAGCTCGTCGCAGCATGGGACCCCGTCACCCACAGTTGCCCAGGGCTCCTGACAAACCCCTCCAAGGGCATCAGGGGAAACTGATGCTCACTGCTGGGTGGGGAGGCGCGGGTGGGGGCACTGAGCGTCCCTCTGAGCCTGGTGACCTCTGAAGCACCATCCATGAAGTCGGCGCATTCCTTGGAGGAGGCCCCGAGGGTACTCAAGGTCAGAAGCAGCCATGGTGCCCACAGGGACGTGACACAGGGCTCGGCATCCTGGGGTCCACCTCACTTTGTTTATTTCTTTGGTTTTTGAGGCAGAGTCTGGCTATGTCGCCCAGGCTAGCTGTATTTCCTGGGGATCCTCCTGCCTCAGCCTCCCTAGTGCTGGGATTATAGGCATGCAGCACCTCTCCCAGCCCAGCTCTGGTTTAACCAACCCAGTTCTCTGATTTGCTGCCCTCCGCCCACTCTTCACGTGCTTTTTGCCGGGGTGTTTGTCGAGGACACTTTTTACCTACGCTGCAGTTTATTTCCTATCTTAGAACCGTGCTTGGGGCGCTGTTCAGCGATTTGAGGACACCCAGTCCCCGCGTCTGGAATCTACGTTTGTTCCGCTTCTTTAAGCTCCATTCCTGAAAGCCGAGTAGCTGCCTCCAGCGAACTCCGCACACAGCCCGTGTGACTTTTGGGATATTCTTGTTCTTTGAAATTATTTGTTGCTCATCAGAACTTCAGGCTTGGCAGGGCAGCTGTATTTTTCCTGGAGGTTGCAAGGCATATTCCAGCTCTGAACGCTCACGGCTACTTTTATCCAGAAATCCGTTCCAGAAGCATTTGCTGGCTCACCATTGCACAGCTCTTTGCCTTCCAGAAAACAGAAGTGAGACCTGACAGACCCAGCATCTGCGAGGTTCAGTCTCAAAACAAAGGTCTCACCAGGCAATTTAAGCTGGCCTCAAGCTCACCAGGCTGGTGTTCAACTTGCAAGGATCCTCCTGCCTCAGCCTCCCAAGTGCTGGGATGACAGGCATGAGCTACCACGCTCCGCTTCTTGAAAAGTTATTGCAGCCAGCGATTTGTTGCGTAGCCATCAAAAGTCACTGCAGAGCTGTGCACACTGGTCAGCTGCTTACAGCCCCGGGGCCAGCCACAGCTCTGGACGCCCTGCCCTAACCCGAGCCCTCCCCGCCTGTCCTACCTGATGCCCCATGCCCCACATCTGCCTCCCGCAGGAGCCCTGCAGAGCCCCAGCAGCCCTCTGCCCGGCTGCGTGCAGACCTGGCCCTCCTAGAGGACACAGGAGGGGGCAGAGCCGGCCACCTCTTTGCTCCACAGTGCCCGGGAGATGGAGGGACAGGGGAGGTGTCTGTGTGGATGACCCAAGTCCTGTGACCCGGTCACTCAGGACACAGCCAGGGAGGGATGCGCCTAGTAAACCTGGCAGAAGGTGCCACAGGGCGGCAGCCCTGGTGAGGCAAGGTCCAAGGGTGGCAGCAGAGGGAGGAGGAGCAGAGGGTGGCACTCTGTCCCAGGACCCTGCTCTGCACCTGCATCCCGGGCTGAGCCGAACGAGCTCTTGGCGGGACCCGCCCCTGGGGCAGCCCAGAGCGGGAAGAGGGGCTGGTCAGCTCCCCGGAGCGCAGTGACACACCTGTGGGCGGCCCTTATGTGTCCTTCCATCCAGCCCTTGTGTCCTGGGTCCTCTTCTCCAGGGGACACTTCTGAGGCACTGAAGGAGACAGCCCCAAAACCCAAGAAACAGGGAAGCAGAGGCCAGGAGCTAGAAGGGCACCCGAGGAGCCTAGCCAGGTCTGGCCACGCCTGGCCTGCTTCAGAGGGCGCTGTCCCAGGCTGCTGCCCACTTCAGTGGCACAAGAGGGGCCAGGCGCCTGGACCACACCGCGCAGCCTCGGCACTCAGGGGCTGGGTCTCTTCCTGGCTTTGCTGCTGGGCCCTGCGACTCTTCTATTCTAGAGGAGGAGCTGAGGGCCCCAGGGTCACCTGGCACCCCATGGCCCCCATTACCACGGGAGCCGTCTGAGGGCTGCTGTTACTGCAGTCACCACCCTGGCGTCTCCCTGGAGGGCACGTTGTGCCCAGCTCTAGGTGGGGTTCATGTCCTCCTCCCGACACAGAGAGGTGGCAGAGTTTCCCTAGGACACACAGCAAGGGAGGCTGGGGCCAGAGGCAGGCCCGGGTCACCTGCTCTTGGGGTCACGCTCTCCAGGCGGTGGCCCCATAGGGACCAGCAGAACTGATGCTGAGATGCAGAGACAGCCAGCGGGGGCCGCCCTCCTCCGCCGTTCCCTACTCAAGCCCTCGGCTGTGCGGCACCCAGGTCCCTCTCCGCGCATGGCCGGTCTACCTCGGGAGCTGTCAGAGCCAGCCACATGGGCCAAACCTCCTGGGAGTTCCTGTAAATTTCCCCCAAGTCCCCAGCCTGACCTGGACAGAAACCCTGGAGCAAGCCGCGGCCACATCCCTGCGGGCACCTGCGAAAACCCAGCCCAGAGACGGGCACAGGACCCTGGGCTCGGGCCCAGAGCAGCAGCATGAAAAGAATCAAAAGCCAGGGTCCTGCTGGCCTGCTGGACTGGGTGCTTGTGGTCTGTGGGGGCCTGTCGAGAATCTCCAACCCAGGGTCAAGGTCACAGCCTGTCCACACCCTCCATGCCTCTGGGGAGCGTCCCGGCAGGGACAGTGTGGTCACTGTGTGCCCAGTATCCCTGCAGTGAGCAGACGCCCGCCGGTGCTGTTCTGGGGGGACAGTTCCAGCGGGATCTGTGCAGGACTCCAACCTACTGACCCCTCCCCGCAAATCCGTCCCTGGGCGCAGCTGGGCTTCATCAGGACACCATCCTTCCCACTATCATCTTTATTAGCAGCGTTTTTTAATAAAACGAGGACATTCTGAACCACCAGGTGTTTTGAATTTTTATCTTGTTCCCTTGCTTACGCTGGGAAAGCCAAACAGAGGCCAGGGTATTAATAAAGCCCCCGGAGGACAGTGCAGCTCTCCCCTGGGGTCCTCTGCCCTCCCAGGCACCCCGCAGTGGCTACAGTTCCACACTAGGCCACTGGGAGGTGCCCCTGGCAGCTGTGCCTCCGGGGAGTCCTCCACAGTGTCCTCCTCCCCTGGCACCCAGCTAGCCCTGCAGAGTGGGACCCCAGCTCAGTCTGGGAGGACGGGGACAGAGTCATGGCTGCCTGTGGACAGCGAGTCCCCACTCGTCCCCAGACTCAGCCACTTGGCGGCCACCAAGCTCCGGCTGTTGCTCAGGTAAGAGGCCACCAGTGACCCCAGGCCAGGCCACCCCGGGGTCCTCCCTCCTTGGCAGGGGCTGGGGGCCTGGGCAGCATCAAGGAGGCAGCTGGTGCCCTTTCCCACGATGGGCAGTGGCTAGCGCCATGGACACAGAGCCACAGGCACACACTTCTGGGACACTGGGCAGGAACCAGAGGGCCGGGCTGGGAGAGGTGACCCTCGGGCAGCACCTCAGGGAGAAGCCGTTCAGTACTCCTGCACCAAGGAACTCCATCCCATGCTCCACAGCCCCGAGACCGCTGCATGGCCCTGAGGTCCCTCTCATCTCTGCACGCGTGGGGCGAGAGCCAGGGACCTGACAAAGCCCGGCTCTTCAAGTCTCCCATGGGACTGGCATCCAGCAAAGGGCTTCAGGAAGGAGGCTGATGGGGCCTGGAAGGAGCAGAGGTGACCAGCCCAAGCTGTCACCTCCCAGGGCAATCAACCCTGGGGACCCGGGGACCATGGCCGCATCTGCACAGGGCCATCTCCAGGCCGGCTCAGACTCACGAGAGCCTGTGATGGACCAGGGCTGACCTGTGGCTGCAAGGTTCCATGCTGATGCACCAGACATGCCTTGATTCAGTTTCCCCCGGCTGCACAGCAGGAAACCCTGTCAGCTCCTCCTTCTGGTCCATTTTCTGGCTGGCGTCTGTGGGGTTTGTAGCAGAGCCGGAGGGGGGCACGGTGCCCTCCCACGACTGCCAACCGGAGCAGCCCGGCACTGTACATCAGTCCAGAGCAGTGCCCACGGTCTCCTCGGTGTCCCAGACAAGACAGAAACAAGAGAGCCCTCTGCAGGGACCCAGGTCACGTGGACGAGGAGGCAGAGACAGCCGGCTTGTGCTTATTTACCTGTTCTTTCTTTCTTTCTTTTTTGGTGATAGGTATCGAACTCATGACCTCGAGTTTGCCAAGCAGGCACTTACGCAGCTGAGCTAAACCCTCGGCCCTGTTATTTCTTTTTATTGGCAAGCATCTGTCACTATCCCCAAACAGACCCTATGCTTCCTATCTCCTCGGAAAACTCTACAACGGGAAGCCAAGAAAATCCCAGGACGCTCAAGCTCCAGAGGCCTTGCAGACAGTGATTAAGGAACAATGAGAAGAAATAGCAGGAGGAAGTCAGTTTGAGGTGCGATCCTGCCCATGCGGGGACAGTCGCATCCTCAGGAGAATTTATTTTGTCTGGGGAAAGAGGGTGGGGGTGGGAGGGAACTGAGTGGAAAATGAAATCTTAGCTGATAGGAAAATAAAGAGGATGGGGCGGCTTTTCCATTATTTGAGGCCTCTGTTTTCCAGTGCCTGGTGCCAGATTAGCTTCCATAATTGCATTATTCTGAGATTTACTGGATAAAGTGACCCGGTGAGCAGTGAGTGGTGAGCAGTGAGAATCAATAGCAGTTGTAACAACAGCCGTGGAGCGGCCCTGCCCCGCGCCTGCCGCCCCCTCGCTCCCCTCTGCAGACCTGAACTGACTGCCCACCATGCTCCCCGGGGACCGGGCACAGCACCCCCGCAGGGACCTACCACCCTCCATCCCGGGTGCTGGGTGTAGAGGCCGCCCTTGCGCTTTCCCCTCACCTGTGACCCACTGGTCCGTCCAGTGGCCTGGAGCCTGCCGTCTGGGCCCATCCTCCTCGGAGGGTGGAGGGTTTTCTCTGCTGGCCCCCGGGAGCCTGTGCCCTACTCTTCCTTCTTTCCCAGTGGCACCTAACGAGGGAGCATTTCTGTTCACAGCGGCTGCGTGGCCCCACGGGTAAGGGGAGAGGTGGCTTTAGCTGTAGCCCTGGGACAGGGTGGGGACAGAGGTGATGTGATGCTGGGGATGGGCACCGGTGCGTGGATGCCTTCAGCCTGACTATCCTCTCCATAGCCTTCTGGGATCAGACCATTCTTACCTTCATGTAGCAGGTTGGACCCGGAAGCCCAGAGAGGGTCAGTGGCTGGCCCAGCAGCACAGGGCCTGGACCGGTGACTGCCAGACTGCAGATTCGCCCTGCTACTTGCAGATGCCAAGTAAAGGTGAGTGGGCTGGGCTCCTGTCCATGTCTGCACCTGGGGGCAGGAGAACGGACACAGCTCACGGGTCCTGGTAGCATCGCCACACCAGGTGCTTTCCAAGCCTCCCGAGCCCGTGTCCCCATCCACAAATGCCACAGATGCTGAACAAGTCACGTGAGACGAGACGCCGGGCACAAGAACACCAGTGAGGATGGGACGTGCTCCTGCTCTCGGCAGAGGCCAAGGGTGCTGGGCTTCTCTGCGCAGAAAGACCCAAAGCAAACACAAAGAGGAGCAAGAGCCTGGGTCCACTCTGGGCCACTGCCACCTGGGGGTGCAGAGGAGCCTCGCCAACCCTCTTCTCGGGCACAGAAGCAGGTCCCTTGTGCAGGCGGACTTCGGAGATGATCTTGGCGGTGTTGATTGACTGTGAAGCAAAAACACTGCTAAGGAAACAGCAACGCGTGGGTGCATCTGCAGCCCGGGCTCCTCTACATCCAGGCCTGGCGTTCGGTGGAGTGGGCAACGCCGTGGGGCCACCTGTGTCCCTTCGAGGCTGCCTGCTCCTGCTGGAGATGTCGCCTTCTGTGTGTTAATTTTTTTACTGGGGTGTGTTTGTAGCCATCGGTGTGCCCGTGTCCACGCTCATCTCGGGGAATTGGTCCACGCGCCCGCTGCCCTGCCCTCCGGCCTCCTCCGCGCCCTCCCCGTTCCCCCCGCCTCTTTTACCTGGCTCTTTACATTAGCGACACGCTGGTTCTTACAGCAGAGAAACTGGGGTGATCCAGTCTTCCTGAGTTCCTTCACTAAGCACCGCGGTCTCCGGGCGCATCGTCCTCCTGCTGGTGACCCCAGCGTGCCGCCCTTCGTGGCGGGGGAGTCCTGCACTGCGTGTGACACGGCACCATCCTTACCCTCATCCCTGGATGCCGAGGATGGATTAGGCCCCTTCCGGAATTTAACCAGCATGAGGTGCGCTGCTGTGACCGCGGACAGGCTGGGTGCCTGGGTGTGAAGCGTTGGCTGTTTCGGGAGAGGGCTGCAGGGAGGCGCTGCGTCGAGGGAGCTCCTGCTGCAGCCTTCCGAGGGGCTCAGCACCGATTTCCATCAGGGTCCCCCTAGTGTGCCTTCCCACCGCCATGCCTTGCAGCCGGGCCCCTTTCCCGCACTGTGTCACCTGATTCCTTGGCACCAGCGCTCTCAGCGGGATCTCTTGGAATCTCAGTGCAGCCTCGGCTTGCACCTCTCCAACGTCCCATGACGCAGGTCACTTTCCAAGGCACTGGGCGCCATACACGTCTCCACCCCGCGTTCACTGGCCGGGGTGTAGCGGAGGCCAGTTCTCTGTGTGATTTGTCACTGCTCACATGGCAAGCTCAGGCCTGCAGTCTGCTAAGGGGGAGCTGAGCTCCGCCAGGCCCCAGGGCTGAGCCTGCAGGGACGGCTGACGGGGTTGAGAGGGCTCTCCGAGGGTGCAGATGCTGGCGGATCCCACCTGCGGCTCAGGCTCCCTGTCTGCTCTCCCCGGCCAAAGCCCCGCAGGAGGAGCTGTGTCCCCTCTCTCCCTGGCTCCTCCTGCGCAGACAGGCACCGCGGGGCTCGATCCATTCAGATCAGTCGGTCCCTGCCAGCTGGTGTCAGGGGCGGGTGCATCCTCTCTCTTTAGTCGGCTCTGTAGCTGCTGTAAGCACCTCCACTGCTTAGGGATAAAACAGAACCTGCCCCCCCCAAGGCCCTCACATGAGAAGCGTGAAGGGAAATAGTGGAGTGAAAGCTCACTTTTCTCTTCTCTGATTTTCTCTGTTTGAGACAGGGCTCCCCTGTGTAGTTCAGGCTGGCCTCGAACTCTCTATGCAGCCCAAGGTAATCTCAAACTCACGGTGACCCTCCTGCCTCAGCCATCCTAGTGCTGGGGTACAGGTATGCACGACCATGTCCGGCAGAGAAGTGACTTTTCAAACTATGCAAACACAGAGAGGGGTCCTTGGACTCTCCGGGTGCAGACACCCTGACTTCACACACGTCCCCACACGTGGCCCTGGCAGTCGTGCTTCCCCCGTGCTGCCTGACACTGTGGACTGTGGTCTGGAGGACAGTGCCAGGCTCTGAGAGGGGACCGCACACACTCGACTGGGTTGGGTGTCTGTGTGGCAGGTCCCAAGGGATGTCGAGCTCTACACCCCGCCTGGGGGAGCCACGCAGCCAAGGGGCCCATCCATGCCTATCTCGATGGCTCTGGGTGAGAGGCAGGAGCCACAGCGGTGGGTGACAGCTTTGCCCAGCACCCGCCCACAGCCCCGCCCCCATGCCACAGCTGTCCTCACCACCTTCTGCCCCGGGGCAGAGGGAGCATCTGTACTCAGGGCCCTCATGCAGAAGTGTGCAGACATCTCTGACACGTGTGTGCACAGCCTCCTCCAGGGAGCTGTGAGCCGCGGCTCTGCTCACCGCCAGCTCCTGAGCAGAAACAACAGGCCCAATGTGCCAATCCCCGCCCGGAGCCACACCTCCACTGCTTGTTTATGCTAGCGTGCAAATGACTGGCTTTGGTTTGGAGCTCATTTGTTTTCACGAGTTTGGGTTGGGCAGGGAGCTGAGAGCCTACAGGATTGGGGTGAGCGGCTGGGGAGAGGGGTAGGAAGAGGTTGCCAGAAAATGAAAGAGAACAGTACAGAGGGGGAGACACAGGACGACAGACGTCCTCCTAGCAGATGCCCGCCAGGTGCAGCCTTGGGGCTCACTGCACTGTGGCCCGAACCGGAGCCCCTCACCGACCACCCGCCGCCTCCCGGCTGAGCTCCGGCCCCAAGCTGGTTCTTCGGTTTCGTTTTCCCTCCGAAAATGCCCTCAGCACACCTGGGAGACCCCTCCAGGTTCTCCTCTGCGGAGGACTGGCCTCTGCTTCCAAAGCAGGCACCGCTCCTCGACAGGTTGTTTGAATGAAAACCACCTTTGTGCCTGGCCTGAGAGAGACGCACATCCAGGGCTGAGTCCTGCCAGAAGGGACGCTGACCTCCAGCCCCAGAGGCCAGTCTTTTGCATGCTAGCATAAACAAGCCATGGAAGGGTCCAGTTCCGTCAGCAGTGACCAGAGGTTCCGATGGCAGGTGCTGTCAGGAGGACACTGTGGGCCTGCAGGGCATGGTCCTACCAACTGTCCCCCGGGCCAGGCTGGAGTCATAAGGCAGGATGATGACCCCGACGGCTGCCCCTGCCAGCCCTGCCCAGCACCCTGAGTGAAGCTGGTGACGGGGTGCAGCCCATGGGTACTGCCAGGGCCACCACACAGCTGGGCAGGTCCTTGTCACAGAGTCAGCCACTGGGGACCGATGCCGGGACAAGAATCCAAGGAGGGGGTGATAGTGTTCCTGGAAAGGCCCAGGTCTGCAGGTGGTCAAAGCCCAGCTGGACAAGCAGAGGACAGCCGTCCAGCATGGTGGCCCTCCGTGGCCGGGTGAAACCCGTACTTGAGCAGAAGCAAGGCTCTGCCACCCTCCATCCACCACAGCACCGTAAACCTAGTCCCCCAAGTCCCCAGGCACAGTCCCAGGTGGACCAGACCTGGCAGCCTCAGGGGCCTCTCACACAGAGCCCCTCCCTGGAGACAGGGAGCCTCGGGGGCAGCTCAGCCCCCTCCAGCGGCTGCACCGTGGCTCCCTTGGGTCCTTGAGCAGAGCAGGACATCATGAGCAGTGTGGGGCTCACCGCGTCTGTCTGGGACCATGGTGACAGTGGCAGGAGCTCTTCCATTCCACCATCCTGGTGGCATCTACTCTGGGGGCTCCCGGCCTTGCACCCATGACGGTGCCATGGTTGGCAGAGCTCGGGAGCCTGCGGGAGTGGGCCTCGGCCGCTCAGCCCTGCAGCAGCGAGCAGGCAGGGCAGCCCATTCAGCCATGGCCACAAACCCACCAGGGCCTGCGTCTCCCAGGCCTGGCGCCTCTCCACAGCAGAGGACACAGAACAGAAGCTGAGGCAGAGCCTGGCAGGCTCCCCAAGGACCATGGCCAGTGGGTGCCACCCTGGAGGGCACTGCCACCCACCTTGGCACCAGCCCAAGCCACCCTGTACCTCCAGGGCCCAGTGACACCAAGCCAAGATGATGGCACGTGGGGTGGCTGTGCTTTCCTCACCTCTGCACCCGCTGATGGCTACTGCCCCTCCCGCTGGGCGGGTCCTCACAGAGGCCAGCTCATGGGCTTCCTGGCGCTCCCGTCCCTGTGTTCCTTTTTGGTGCAGCTGCTCCCAGCTGGACCTGGGCTTCCAGACACTCAGTCATTCTCCAGGATCCTTTGAAAAGTAAATTGGACAGAAACTGGCCACTGACTTTGTTCTGGGCACTAAGATACTGCAGTTAAAACACCCTTCAAACCAGGCACGGTGGAACACGCCTACAACCCTAGCAGTCTGGGAGGCTGAGGCAGGAGGATGGAAACCCACAGACTCAGGCTGTCTGGCTGGGTGTGCCCTTGCCTGTTGCCATGGGTTTCCACGTTGAACCAGGCTCCTCCACTGCCGGTGCAGACAGGCAGAGACCCCAGGGCTTCTGCACCTTCAGCCTCCAGCAGGGGCAGCACCCTCAGCTCTGTGGTTTCCAGCTCTTTGGACTGAGCAGCCGTTGGGTCCCCTGGCTGTCAGGGGTGGACACAGCTATGCAGAGCTGTCCAGCCCCAGATGCTGTCGGAGTCACTTTCCCCGTCTCTGGGACACAAGACCTGATGCCCACCACTTCCAGAAGAGGTTTATTTTGGCTCAGTTTGTGGAGGTTTCAGTCCTTAGTCGGCCGGCCCCGAGGCAGGAACAGCAGGGCAGCGGGGCCTGGCAGAGGAGAGCTGCCCGTGGCACAGTGGACAGGAAGCAGAGAGCCCAGGGAGGACCCTTCTGGGCCACACCCACAGTGACTGCAGACCTTACCTCCTGATGGCAAGTGGGCTATGAGCCCCATGATGTGGTCACCTTCCTACGAGTGTGTGAGGCTTTGGGGGACATCTAGACGGAACCCGCACACAGTGCAAGCCCATCTAATAAATCCACTGTGACACCGGCAGGCACGTTCTACTAGTTCTGTTCCCCTGGAGAACCTGCCTCATGGATCCCACCCCTGACATGATGACGGAGATGGTGACACAGTTGGGGCCTTTGGGGTGCAAGGGTCAGGTGGTGCTGGCTGGGCCACTCACGGGAAGGTAACCACGGAGCCAAGCATCGGGCTGGAGGCCCAGGCAGCGGGCCCTGGGGCTGCCACGTCCTCCCTGGACATCAGGGTCAGGGCTGAGCAGTCATCATCTTCCAGCCAAGGCCGCAGCCCAAGTGTAGCTCTTGAAAGAATGGGAGGTGGGAAGTGTCCGGGTCGGTACCGGCTTGGAACCTCCCTTTCTGAGCCAGCGAAGTGAGGAGAGACTTTTGCTCTTATGCACACAGGAGATGGGCTGCTGGTGTATAACTATCCCAGCCACGGTGGTGATGCTTCCTGCAGGAGGGGCCTCTACGTCCTGCAGAATGGGTTGCTCTTTTTCCCGGCAAAGCAGGCAGGAGTGCCGTATTTTTAAGTGCTGGGCTTACTGATCATGGCACCATGGACTGCAATGGCCTCTGTGTTTCCCTGTTAGCAAGGGGGCTGCACTTCAGGAAGCAAGCAGTGGGCAAGGCAGGGACTCTTCAGTGTGTTTAGGGCAACCCCCATCTTGCCTGTGCCACCCGAGCGCCTGCAGCTGCACTGGATTCTCAGAGTGAATGGCTGTGAGCTGTGTGTGCAAGGGATCTGGACTGTGTGCTTGATGAGCATCTAACACCTGAGGACTTGTAGTGGGGCTGCGGCAGTGATGCTAGCCCTGGGGAGCAGCTACAAATATGGTTGAACCTTACCAGAGAGGCTGACTAACTGCACAGAGACCATCACGGATCAATTACTGCAGACTCCTGTCAAACCCTGTCAGTGAGTGGACAGTGACAATCAAGCTGCATCCAGCTGTCTGGTGGCAAGCGAATGGGTGTGCTTCAACTCTACAGCTGCATCTGGTAACAGCTTCTGTCAGAACTGGATGCTTATTTTAGTCCATACATGCTCTACCCATTATGTTACTAACTGCTGCCTGTCACATCTCATCTCTCTCTTGAACTGCACACTTGTCTCAGTCCCTGTTTTGGTACTCACAGCTAACCCTTGCCAACATGAGTAAAAATCAAACATCACTGGAAAGCTTTGAGGAGAAGGAAAGACCCACTGACAAGACAGCAGAAGACCCCAAGATGCTGGGGATTTAGCTCAGTGGCACAGCACCTTCCTGGCAAGCACAGGTCCTGAGTTTGATTCCTGGTACAAGAAGAGAAAGAAGAAGAAGAAGAGGAAGAGCATGGGGAAGGGGAAGGAGAAGGAGAAGAAGAAAGAAGAAGAAACAGAAGAAGAAGAAGAAGAAGAAGAAGAAGAAGAAGAAGAAGAAGAAGAAGAAGAAGAAGAAGAAGAAGAAGAAGAAAGAAGAAGGGGAGGGAGAGGAAAAGAAAGAAGGAGAAAAGAAGAAGAGGAGGAAAGGAAGAGGAAGAATAGGGAGGAGGAGGAAGAGGCTGTGTTGAGAAGAAAATACCAAGGATCCTACTTAAATTGCAGGTCACCACAGCAGGCGGGTCACATTCTCCAACCCTTCTCTGTTCAATACGAGGTGACAGCCATCCAGAAGAACCACGGAGCCTTCCAGCCTGCTTCCCCACATGGAGACAAGCTTGCATTGAAAGACACGGCTCTGGGGATTTGCAAAGGGAAAGCCACCAACGGAAGCACAGAAGCAGCCTCTGGAGGCCACGCCTCTACCCCATGCGTCTGCCCCGAGGTCGTCATCTCAGGGCAGCCCCTTTACCTGGGTGAGGAGTAGATCCTGCCCACGCTGAGCCCCCTTGTCCTCAACTTTCAGGAGAGGCCGCAGCTCAAGAGCGGGCCGGGGCTTCCCTTCCTGCTCCACCAAGCTACACCCGTGGATGACCCAGCAGCGGACACTGAGGCCAGCGGTGAGGACGGATGAGCTGTGGTTTGCAGTCCAGGCTGACAAGTCTACCACCAGTGACAGGCAGACCGGCTTGTTTTCATGCAATACGTTTCCCAGGAGGATGTGCAGGAAGATATGTTTTCGTGCACACGTGTTACCGCCAATGCCATTTTGCAGAACTACCCAAGTGTCTGGGTAACTACAAACCAGGAAACCCGAACTGGTCATTTTGTGTGCACGCATGCGCAGACAGGGCAGCTGGAAGGCTCGCTAGTGAAAGAGGCTGCTCTCGAACAGAAATCGAGGTGCTGTGTCCTCCACAGAGAAGAGCTGGCCCTGGAAAATGTCACCTGAGCCTAAAGTCCTGCGGGGCATGTTAGAGGCCATCTACCGCATTAAGGGCCACGCCCTTCCTCAGTCTGCCAGTGTCTGCTCACAGAGTACACGGATCACTGGCCCTGGGGTTTTGAGTCATGAGAATTAATCCGGAGATTTCTTTTAGGAAAAGTCACCGCTGGCAGTACATTGCAGAGACGTAGACGGGGTCACAACACTTGCTTTCCCATGTGACCTATTCCAGCTGCTTGGTGAGCTCCGTCTGTCATCAGAGTGGAGAATGACAGCTGTGTCCAAGTTGGCAGATACAGCAGTTGCTTCAAGGCCAAGCTGGAACAATGGGCAGGGGGGACACTGGGGTGTCTGATGCTTCCAAGGCCAGCAGAGACTTTGGAAGAGACTCAGCCTGGGGCGTCTCTGTCCCAGCCACGTGTGGCCACAGCCTCAGCGCCCTGCACCACAGAGCTTTGCCCGCCATGGGCCAGGGTGGGGTGCACGGCCTCGGTGTGAAGTGGTAAGTGGAGTGGACTCACCTGTGGTGCTGGTGGCCTTAGCAGTGTGTCTGAGACAACTTCAGATCTCCGCGGCGGCCCAGTTAAAGTCGAGGCCACGAAAGCGCCGGTCAGCCCTCGGCCACATGCGATGCCCCCGTGTATGAAGCAGACTTTCTCCCATGACAGCCACCAGATGAGGCTGTGGGGTTTCACAGCAGACAGCTCGGAAGTGACACACTGCGTGGTCCCCCGTGCCCCCAGATGGGAAGGTCTGGTCGCAAGGCCAGCTCGGGGCTCTCCCTGGCTCTGCAGGGTGGCGAGCTGCACAATTGCCCCATTCCATGTCCTGGGGGGATCACGAGAGACAGGAGGCAACAGTGAGTGTCAGCAGCCCAAGCCACGCCCTGCCCCCACTGTGGGGGACACACATCTCCCCAAAAACCCATCTCCGGTGTCCCCAAACTGAAGGCTGCTGTTCAAACATTATTCACGTTCACTTTGTGAAAAATGAGCCAGCAGTCCCTAACAGATGCCCCAGACTGTTTCTCTGAAGTCAGGTCGATGGCTTGTTAAAGTCACCTCCCCTTGAAGAGGCAACCGAAGAGCCCAGTGAATTCGAGTTAATTCCTCCAGAGGTGGGGTCCAGGTAAGAGGAAACCATGGTCACCAAAGAAATTCAGGAGAAAGGGACACCGAGGCAACTGCTGAAATAATCCACGTGGCTATTAAGATTTGTTCTGCCAGAACTTGAAGATTTGAGAAAGTGAAAAGTGTGACCAGGGACGTCCGGCAGACATGGGGACATTTTCACTGCAGGCCACGCTGCTGCCCTTCGTTCTCCTGGACATCCTTCCCCTCCCCGCCACGACAGCCTGCTTTACAAGGACACTGGTGTGATTCCCTCCCCAGGACAGAAGTATGTCTGCCCTACACACCAACCTTTCTCTGAGCTCAGGCCAGAAGTGAAGGGCTCACCCCATTGCAGCTAAATAGCTTGGCCACGGGGCAGCCTCCCTGATTTCCAGCAGAGCTCAGAGAGCAGAGGTCAATGCCAAAAACCCTGATGCCAGGAACTCAATCTCAAGCACTGCTGTGTGCTGAGCCTGTGGCACAACACTGGTCCTGCCCCTGCCCCAGGACCCTTGCACCTGCCATCCCCATGACTATAGCACTCTTTCCTCCGGTACTGGAGCCCTCACATCCGTAGATCATTTCCAAAATGTTATCTCATCAGAAAGAGCTCTTCTGGCCACACACACACACACACACACACTCAGGTCCAAGCATACACCTGCACTTGCACACGCTCACTTTACATTCATAAATTCACATGCTGCATGCTCCCATGCACGTGTGCACCCAGGCATACACACACGGAGACCCACGTACACCCCTCTTTCACACTGCCTTTGTGTGTTTTCACTGAAGCTCCTCAGCACCTGCAAAAGGGTGGAAGCGGCGCCACACTGGCTGCGTGAGGCTGCTTGGAGGCCTCTGCCGGCCCCTGCACGGTGAGCGGGCTGTGCTCATCGTGCCCCTGCACGGCCACCTATGTGTCACCAGCTCCCCGCCAGTGCTGGTTGGTGCTCTATGGGGTGGGCAGAGGGAGACTGTGACCCCCCCCCCTCGCCCTTGATACTTCCCACAGCTCGAGATCCCGAGATCCTGAGACGGGGCCAAGACTCCGGCCCTGCTCAGCCTCCCTGCAGGAGGCAGGAGCCCGGTGTGGAGTTGCTCTCGCCTGCACCCCCAGTGGTGGTGTTACAGACCCCACCCCCGCCCCAGGCTCTGGCTCCACAGCCAGACCCTCAGACACCTGGATGCTGCCCCCGCCCCCGCAGCTCTGGCAGAGTGAGGACGCGGCCCTGAGCTGCTGCAGCAGCCCACCGCGTGGGGACTGGGGGGCCTTGTCACATCTAATTGTCCGGTGATTAGGAGACCACCCACCGCCACCCACCCGCCTAAATTGCCCGGATGTGCTGAGGCAGCCCCAGCTTCTCTGCCGTGGGAGTCGGGGTCCCCAAGGAGGAAGATGCAGAGGCTCAGGACAACCCCGGGCCCCATCTCTGCAGACCTCCTGGGGCCCGAGCAGTCACCCATCCCCACCCTTCCGGCATGCTTGGGCCGTGGTCAGCGCCCGTGTGTCCACGGCTGTGTCACCTTGACCACACCAAGGGTGCTTCGGCGCCCTGCTGCTGTGTCCCATCTGTGAGATGGGACAATGGCTGTGTCCCTGTTAGAGTCTCTGGGGGGAAGGCAGGGTCCTCCCGGCCTGCAGTAGCAGCTACCTAAAGCAGCGGTCCCTGGAGGTGGGAGCTGTGTCGCCTTTGAGCAGGAGCAGGATGGGGCCTCCCCGGGACCCCTGCACGCTCCAGCGGGTGTTTAAAGCTGTCACCATGCTCCACGAGCTGTTCCCCGTGACAGATCGCAGGCTCTGAGATGCCAGCCGCCTGGCTGCTGCGCACGTCCACCTCCGTCCCCGCACGACAGCACGGTCTCCGAGCGCGGGCCCGGCAGGTGCCGCTGCGCCCTGACCGCGGTGCATGCCCTGAGGGGGACACGGGGCGGCCGCTGTGTCCGGCACACTCTGTGTCCACCCTTGGTGCTCGGGCGACCTGCAGGACGGCGGGCTGTAGAACAAGAGGCCTTTGAAGCCTCAGGTGGGGCGGCCTGGATGTGGTTTACATTCTTTACCTCAATTTTCACAAGTATCGCAGCCCCTTGGAAATTGCTTCTCTACAATAATAAACAGCGCATTGAGACAGGCCAGCCGGGCAGGCCGGTGGGGGCTGGGGGGCCGCTGCGACGGTAGCCAGGCTCAGGCTGCTGCCCGCATTCGGGGCACACGGGGGCCCAGTGGCAGCCGAGGTTTTGGGTTACGGGTAAGCAAGCGAAATGGCAGGTCAATGGCAGCGGTGGAGACTTAGAACGGCCGGCCGCGGGTCTGTCTGCTCCGCTGTTCGTCACCAGAACGGGCCCTCAGTGTCCCCTCCCTTGAGCCCCTTCTCTGCAGGCGGCCCGGGTGAGACCCTGGGCTCCGTGGGCCCCCTGCGTGTCTCTCAGCAGGGGCTGCTGCACGCGGGGCTCTGTCGCAGGCCGCGGGACCCTCAGCCGCAGGGGACGCTGGTAGAGCGCGCTCCTCCCCTCCATCCTCTGTACCCTCCGTGTGCAGCCTGCGGTCAGCACCTCAGAGCCCGCAGACAAAGGGGCTTGGGCTCCGCTGTGGGCCCTGCCGTGGTGACCACGCAAGACCCGCAGCTGTGAGAGCAGGCTGTATGGGTGCTCGAGAAATTTGGGGACACACCGCTCCAGGAGACGAAGGGACCCTGCTTTCCGGGAGGAAGAATCCAAGCCGAGGTGCCCATGAGTGGCCGAGCCGGCTGCAGGCGCTGAGCTGGGTGGGGTGGGAGACCCCGGGCGCCGTCGATTCAGTGTTGCCTGGAGCCGAGTCCCCCCTTGGGGTGGGGGGACAACACACCAACACACGGCCACCAAGGTTGTCCACACCAGGGTGAGGGGCACAGAAGGTGAACATCTCAGCGTCCACGCAGGAAAGGGAAGTCAGGGTCGTTCAGTTCTCAGTACCCAAGCCGCCCGCCCGCCTGCCAGGGAAGGCAGATCCTGGGTTTCCGTCCCCTTGGGCCCCGCTCTGACCTGGTTCCGGGTTTGGCCCACAGGCGGTGCTCACTGGAGCCTGGAGGCACCAACGATGAGTGCGAATCCCTGCCCTGTGCTCCCCGAGCCCTTGTGGAGGGCTCTGGTCCCAGGGGGCTTCGTCCTGGCACAGCCAGGCTGCTCCTCATGCTCTGGGCTCCTCCCCTCCCACTGCCCCGGAATCGGAGCCCATGGGTCCCGGGACAGCTTCCCCAGCTGCTCCGTCCGAGCCCCTGCCAGCTGAAGTCTCTGCCTGGGTCCCCGGAACACAGTCCTACCTACCTCCTGGCCGAGCATGGTGGCCTATGCCTACCATCCCATCACAGCGCTCTCCGAGGCTGAGGCAGGTGTGCAGGGGTGCCCAAGCCTGGTCTGGGCAACTTAAGAAATGCCATTGCCACACAAAAAATAGAAGAGGGCTGGGACATAGCTCAGTATGGAGACCCTGGGCTCGCTCTTGAAAATCCTTGTCTTGGCAGACGAGTCCTTCCTGAGTCACCCCGCTGCCCCTCACTCAGCCCTGCACTGTGATCTGTCAATTACACCCCCAAAATGCATGTGGAGGGGGCCCAGCCACATCCCATCACTACCACCCTCCTCCGGGTCCCCCTCCTTCGGGCTCCTCCCTGACCGCTGTCTGCAGCGCCTGCCCCTGCAGCCTCAGCCCAGGGTCACCTCTTCCTGCTGGCTTCCTAGTTTTCTCCAAATCATAGTCTCACTCCCAAACAACAAGCGTTTCCACCGGGAGTGAACGGATGGTCACCAGCTGTGCCTGAGGTCACAGGAGCCACACCCACAGCCTTGCCTGATGCCTCCTTTCTATTCCTGGCCCTGCCACAGCCTCTGCCCCAAAGGGATTTTGCCAAGGGTGACCGCGCCCTGAGCCGTGTCCCTGCCCCCTCTGCCCGGCCTCTGGGTCCCAAACCCGGTGTCTCCTCAGGGGGACAATAAGGAGCCCTGATGTCGGCCCTCTTCTGCCCACATCCAAGGAGGCAGCAAGGTGAGGAGGACCCTCCTGTCTCAGCCTGTGTCTCCTGACCAGGACAAGGGCAGCAGGTCCACAGCTGTCAGGAAAGGTGGCACCTGTCTGAGCCCTGCTGTCCTCCTGCACAGCCTCCCTCGCTGCTCTCGGCAGTGGGGGTCTCAGCCTGCACCGGGAGACTCGGCCTCCAGGGCCACAGCACAGGCAGGCAGAGGTGGGGACCACAGGCTGGCCAGCCCTCCCGCCGCCAGAGACACCGGTTACTCTTGGCAGGAACGAAGCCTCCATCCTCATCTCGGACCGCTTTTAAAATTTGCTTGTTCGTTTGCTATTTCTCCACCGTGACAACCAGACAGGAGCAGCGGTGACCCCGGCACCCTAGATACTGCTGCCAGCTGTGTGGTCGCCTCTTCTGCTGGGTTGGCGATAAGGAGACCAGCGCTCTCCATCTTGCTCCCATTGCGTCCTCAGTGCTCGGGACTGGGCAGGTGCCGCGTGGAAGGCTGGCAGCTGTCTCGTCCCCGGTAACCACAGACAAACAGCTCATCAGAACTCTGGAAACCCCAGAAGCCGGCAGCCGCAGGGCCAGAGCTGACCCTGTGACCCAGCAGGACATCTCCCGAGGGCAGGGGCATGGCTGGCCTTCCTCATCAGCAAGAACAGCTCGTAAGGTCCCACAGCAGCCCAGGCAGGTGGCAAAGGGCCTCCTGTCCCTCAGGACCCCGGGAAGGGCTGAGTGTGCTGTGGCCTCAGTGTCTCACACCCTGGAGGTTCCCGCACTGTCCCGGAGTTCCTCTTGCTGAGAGAGAATACCCAACACTCAAGTGAGAAGAGAAAGGTTTCTCTCAGCTCACTGCTCGTAGAGCCACCCAGAGTTGGCGGGCTCCCAGGCAGGGTAGCAGGCAGAGGGGCAGCACAGTGGAGAAACAGTCCACGGCTAGGCAGGCAGGAGGCGGGAAGCATCAAGCGTGCCTTCCCTCTCTCCTCTCATTCCATCCAAAGCCGTAAGCCTGCTGGTTGGCGCCACGCACACCCAAAGCGGAGCTTCCATTATCCACACTCAGAACCATCAGCAGACTAAGCTAGTTATCACACATTTCATCTGTATTTCCACACAGCACGCCAGCCAACTCCGGAAAGGCACTCCTGCGGCTGTGGGGCGCGTCCAAGCACAAGCCATGACAGGGAGGTTTGGGGCTGGGGCTCTGTGTGTGACAGATGCCTTCGCATTCACCCTCGTGAGCAGCCTCGGCCATCACAGTACAAGACAGGGGTGGACAGGAGTGGACAGCAACGCCTAGCCACGGGCTGCACGGAACACATGGAAGTCGGGGCAACCAACCAGGTGCCGGGGACAGGTCTGGCATGCAGCTCTGGCCGCCTGCCCGTTCTTTCCAGCAGCCTCCTTGCAGGGGGCATGCATGCATTCACACAAATGCCCCGGCAACTGTAACAATCTTTACTCAGGTGAGAACACTAAAGCTCCGGAAAGGAAGGGAACTCAGCCAGGAACCATGTGAGTTCATAATTATTCTCGTTTTGATTAACACGTGACCCTCATACACATCTCTAAACCCTGTGTGGTGTTACCACACATGTATGCAGGGCTCGTGGATATAACTGGGGTGACGAGCACTTCCAGCTCCTTGTCAGGTCTCTGCCCGTTCCTCAGAAATTACGTAGCAGATCACAACTTGTGTCGGTTACTTTTCTCTCATTGTTGAGACAAAATACCCAGGGCACAAACTCAAGGAAGGAAAGATTTATTTAGTTCAGTTTGTGGAGGTTTTAGTCCCTAACCTGCTGGGTCCAAGGCAGGGTGGCTCATGGCAGAGAGCAACAGTTCATGGTGACAGAAGACAGCAAAAGTAAAAAGAGCAAAGGAGAGGAGCACAGAGAGAAGACGCCTTCTGTCCCTTATATTGCACGTAGGACACACTCACCCTGGGAGGGGGAGGTGTAGGACTCACACACATAATCCTAGCACTGGGCCATGAATCAATCACAAATTCTCCAAACTCACCCACATAATTGCTTTGGGGGGGAGATCTAGACACAAACCATAGCACAACTCACGGAAGCAAGATGAGCCACGTGACTCCTCACAACCCATGGCCGCAGGTGCACCGCACAGTGGCAGCGCTGGCCTTGCATGGCCTGGGAGCTGCCACTGCACCATCTGCCACTGCCCAGGTATCTGGCGGTGGCAGCGGTCACCATGCCATGCCACAGGACTGTGGGCTCGAGCTTCAGGGTCTCTGAAGCTCTTTGCACTCTGAGAACTTAGGAAAAATCACTGGAGCTTTTGCCCACACAGCTGCTATCCACGCAGTTGCAGAATTTGTTGTTCAAAGTGGTAAAAGTTTCCAGATATTTTATCCAGTGAACCATGCAAGAGAACAAGAGTAGACTCATCACTTTAACACGAGCAACGTATTTTAGGAAACTGAAGTACACTTTGCAAAACTTTAAAAAGTGGTGAGAAGATTGGCCTTGTTTCACTATTTTACAAATCCCTTTCATCTCTGGCGTCAGAGGAAGCAGCTGCTTACTCTTATTTACTTCTGCTTTCAATCTGGTACAACATGCTGAGTTGTTGAAGTTTTAAAGAAATCCTGCCCACACAAGGCTATGCGGCTGGAACGGGCAGGGGCCAGCGGCTCTTTGGAACCTGGTGGCCTTTTAACATTGGCCCGAAAGTCGCCAGGACAGAGCTCCTCAGACTCACTGCTCTGGGACTCTGAACCAGCTCAGCAGGGCTTTGCTGTCCATCCAGTGCCACCAGGATCTCTTGGTCTCTCGTCATACAGGAGGGTTTGCCACGGGGTCATCTGGAGAACACTGGTTCCCTGGCCTAAGCAGCCCTCCCAAGCATCAGTGTGCGCCCGGGATGGTCTGAAAAACCACATATGTTTTTCATGAGAAAAATGCTCATAAAAGGATGTGCTGGAAAGTGGTCAGGCCCACCGCGGTGCACACAAGCTGCTCGAAGTTCTGATGCTGCTTGAAAGTTTAAATTTTCCCTGGACGGGACCTGCTCGCTTTGTTCTTCTCAAACAGCTGTCTGCTCAGGGTGCACCGAGCTGCCCTGGCCAGTCTGCCAGTCGAGCTTTCCCGTGAAGCCCAGGGAGCAGGGGTGGCCTGGCTCAGGCTCCAGCAACTGCAGGGGGTCAGATGTGGTGTGGGAGAGTGCTCTTTGTGCCTCTCCCAGTTCACCTCATGGAACACTGGGGCTGAGATGTAATAACATCAGCAATGTCACTGGTCATCGATGTTTCTAAACGACCTTCTTTTAGCTGCAAGCACGTAGTGGTGACAACCAGAACTCCCAGCACACACTGGTCCCATGATCCCATCCATGCTCTGACATCGTGTCACCCCTGATTCCGGGCAATCCTGGTGAACTGCAGCTCTGAGGAAAAGGCAAATGACTCCTGAAAATCAGCTGATTGTGTGGGTCCCTTGAGGAAGTCCTGGTGCCCCCCCCCAAGGTTCGACGACCACAAGTTATCACCACTGAAGTGGCTCCTGCACTCCTGAAGAACGTTTGTGTTTTCTTTGACTCCGTGAAAATGGAAGACTTGAAAAGAGGGGAAGATGGAAATGCAGTGATTAGTAACACAGAAGAGGCTAGACTCAAATTTAAGCCTCCTGTCAGCTCCAAGACCTCAGAAACCCTGGAGTCTGAGGGCAGTGTGGGAAGGGAGTCCCTGCCCGCTGGCCTTGGGGACCTGGCCGTGTCTACAGCCCTGCTCTTATTGCTTTCCCTACAAGTTTCACTTTGCTTTTTGATAGGCGACCCAGACTGGACTTCAGCACTGTGTGTGACACAGATCTCAGGACTCCCGTGGTCTGACACTCCACTCCTGTGTTGGTCAAGGTCTCTAAGAAAGCAACACATCCTCCAGAAGTAGCTGAAGAGGATGTCACCAAGGGAGTGTTTACAGATCCAGGGTAGAGTTTTGGGAACCAACAAAGGAGAAGCATTCAGGGTCTAACAGAGTCTTCACTGCCTGGGCTGGAATGGGCAGGGGAGAGCTGGGGAGATCTACAGCAGGAAGGGTGGGCAGAGAGCAGACACTCCAGCCTCTTTCTCACCCTCCAACCTATTTCTAGTATCCAGATCTACTACTAGATTATCCAAACAGGAAATAGGAAGCCCCAAACAGGAAACAGGAAGCCTAAAACAGGAAATAGGAAGCTCGAAACAGGAAATAGGGAGCCCAAAATGGGAGTCAAGAGCCAGGAAGCATTAGTGCTCCTGTTTGAGTCAGCTTTCTGTCATTGTGCAGAATACCCGGGAAAATCAGTTTAAGGGAGGAAAGACTGATTCTGGATCATGGTTTCAGGGGTTTCTGCCCCTGGTGACCTGGCCCACGGTGTCTGCTTTGTGTGAGGCAGAGCCACATGAGATGAGGGGTGGTAGAGCAGAGCTGCTACCTCATGGTGGCCAGGAAGAAGGGAGGCCAGGTCCCCATCTCCCCTTCCAGGAGTACCCCCTGTCACTTACTCCCTCCGACTCTATTTCACCAATGGCCAATAGTGCCACCTACAGGGGACCATGAACTTTTGGGGGACATTCCAGATCCAGCTCTAAGAGCCCCATCACTGGACCAAGAGGGTATCCTCATGAGGCACAGAGCCCACGTGGGATGGCCCTGGGGGACACCAGCAGAGGGCAGGGCAGTGCTGTGACAGCCTCAGCAGGGGGCCACGGAGACAATCCCCTCCCTGCTCGCCTGGGTCAGTGCTCATGACCCCCAGCCCTGACCTTCCATGCAGCCAGCCCCAGAATGATGATGAGCAGAACAACGGGAAAATCTTCATTTCCAATGTCAGGCCAGCAAGCGCTGCGGGGAAGAACCTTCAAAGCAGGCTCCCTGTATCACTGCCACTGTTCCAGGTGACATTCGACAGGGGGAGGGGCAGTGCTCACTGCCGTGGCTGGGGAAAGGTCGCGGAGCCCCTCTGCAACAGGGGTTAGCACCCCTACTTTCATGGGGTGCAGCTTTCCAAAAGACTGTTTTTGTAAACTTCAGGGCAAATACACATAACATAAACCCCAGCCTCACAACCGTCTTCAGGGATACAGTGTGTGGGCTTTGGGCGCATTCCCACCGTCGTGTGACCATGGCCACCAGCTGTCCCCAGAGCTTTTCCTCTTCACAACTGAAAGCGGGTCCTGGTGAGCGCTCACTTCCTGCATGGATCCTTGTGGAAGAGAGCCGCAGGGCCCTGTCTCTGGGCATTGCGTACACAGGCTGGTTCCTTGTTAAGCACAAGCCACCTCGAGGTCGTCCTCGGCCCCCACAGACAGTAGCATGAATGTGCTACTGTGGACCATCTATCTCTGTAGAGTGGACGCCGGCAAGCTAAGCTGCTGACACTGTCCCCAACAGCTTAGCGCAGGTACCCCTCCACCCAACCCCCTTACCCCAACTCCAGCTTCCAGCCCCACGGCCTGAAGGCTTCCACTTCCTGCCCCTCGGAAGGCTCTGTTTAGTTCCGGGGGTGCTGCCTGATTGGTTCAATTGGTATAGCAAGCCCCTCCCACTGGCCAGTGATTGGCTCGAGTACCCAGGCTTTAGTCCATCAGTTCCTAGCAGTCCCCTGGCCACTGTTGACTGGAACTGACCAATCAGGGTCCAGGAAGAACTTTGATTCCAGGATGAGGAAGTGATGCCCCCCACATACACGCACACTGGAAAACATGGAAGACACCGACACCCCTAAATTCTGGAATTAAAAACTACAAGTATACATGAGGGCAGGCTTCAGTATACTTCACAGCCCCTGAACAGGCAGCCTGTTGGCTGTCAGCAGAGTATTTCCTAAACAGAGACCACGACAGGGGACGGGGCCCACGCCAAGTCTCCGTGGTCACTGTCACCGCTAGTTCTGAGTCAGACAAGGACAATGCGGAGGTACAAGGACAGGAGGCCGGTGAGGCGGGCGCACATCGCAGCCTCAGTGCCGCACGGCAGGTGCCCTGTCAGAGCTGGAGGGGCCTGCCTTCCTGCCCCGGTCTGGGCACGTGCGGCCACCAAGGTGGTAGAGGGAGCTTGGGAAGAAGGACTTCAGGAAGGCCCAGTCACTGGACACCTCAGGGCTTCAGGGAGTCCTGGGGCTGCAGGGAGGAGCTCAGAGAGAGGGGGCAGGGGGCAGGGGAAGGCTGGGCACCCCCAGTGCAGGCCACATGCTGAGCCACATCACGGTTTGTGACGTGAAACTGGTATCTTGGTCCATTTGGACCTCAATCTGTATGAAAGTACTGGGACCCAGTGGCTGCCAAAGAGCAGACCTGGCCACCGTCCTAGGGCAGGCAGCCAAGGTCACACCTGCTCCTGGCTCCTAGGGGGCCGCAGCTTCTCAGGGTCCTTGCACCATGGATGGGACCAGTCGTCTCCCTGAGGCCTTCTGCGGGCACTGATGCCGCTCTGGAGGCCCCACCCAGGACCTGTCACCTCCTGCGTGTGCCCTTGGGGTGAGCTCATGACAGTGACCTTGACAGCAGAGACACAGCCCCAGCACCATGCCAGTCAGCAGACAGTGATCCAGGACTGCACAGAAGGCCTGAGGCTGTCACCCGGACCTGCCTGGGATGGATCCCCCCACCCCGGGGTGGACCAGCCGGGCCTGGAAGACACAGGTGGCCCTGGAGGGGTGGGGACCTCCAGCTGGGCCACCCCACCTGCAGGCCAGGTGGGGCTTCCCAATGCAGCCTGTGCCGGATGCCACCTTCTCTCCTGTTTGTCTCATCCTGCTCCCCTTTCACGGTGCCTGGAGGTACTGAGGACTGAGCCCAAAGCCTCCGTGCTGAGCTACGTCCCCAGCCCTTTTTATTTTGACCCAAGTTCTTGCTAAGTTGCCCAGATAGGCCTCAAACTTGGGATCCTTCTGCCTCAGTCTCCCATGTAGCTGGGATTAAAGACATGCACTACAATACCAGCAGCCCCTTTCAGGTTTTTTAGAAATACTTCTTATGAAAAGTATTATTTTATGACTGCAATTACGAAAGTGAAGACGATTGTATTTCTGCTCCTCCTATTTCCACTCTTATTTCCACTGAACAGTTACCTTTGAAAGACAAGGAAATTCACAGACGTCGCTAGATCTGGATAATTATATACAGACATGCACAGTCACTCTGGCCGAAACAGGATAGGAACAATTATATGGTTATAAAGGTGGAAAGAGATACAGACAGCAAGGCAGAGGTTCTCCTGCTGTCAATCAAAGGCTATAAAAGATGGGGTGGGGCCAAACCCTTGGCTGAATGACCCCCACATTCTCTGGTTCCTATGGGTTCCTCTGGGGAGCAGGACAGCGTGTGTCCCCCTCAGTCCTCCTCATGCTGGGACCTTCACTGGTCCTGGAAAGAGGGTGGCTTCAGGGTCTATCTGAACCCTTTCTCCTCCCCCCAAAGAGGGGATGACAACAGCAAGGCGCCAAAGCCCTTCCTTCTCAAGAACCCTAACGTCCCTGCCCAGGGCCCGACCAGCCCCCTCCTGGTCTGGGCATGCCCAGCCCGGCCAGGGTAGATTCCCGGGGAGCAGGCGGCACAGTTGACAGTCATGGAGTTCCTAGCCCTAGGCTAGACTTTTGGAAATCAAGGAAGAAAAAGTTTGTGACCATTACATTAGTCTCAAATTTTCTCTGAGATACTTGCTACTTACAATACTTGGTGAAATCATAACTTTGCAACCATGTGACCAAGATGTTGCCACCTGTGAAGGCTAAAGGATGTCACGCACCCCTTGATAGGATCTGCTTGACCAAGTCATCACCACGCAGCACTGCTACCCCAAATCAAGAGGTGCCCCCGCCCCAGGAGCTGCTGGGCAGCCCAAGACGGAGGGACTGCTACAAACAACCATCCTGCAAAAGAAATATGAGCGTCACGAAAACCTAAGGCTCGGGGCCTCCCAGCTTCGAAGAGGTGGTAGGGAGGTGGCACCTGACAGGAGGCCTGATTTTGGGGTGTCCTTTGCTGCGAGGGATAGCACTGAGATGAGCGGAGCCCCAGTGTTTGCCCGGCTCTTTCCTGGGGGGTGGAAAGGACGTGTCTCCTCCGCTGCTTGCACTGAGCGGGCTGCTGTGAGTCAAGCCAGTGAACGCGCCTGTTCTGGGGAGCCGGGGTGAGGGAGCCACATGACTCTGCTCCTCTTCTTCACATCCGAAATCACATCCAACAGCAGAGAGTGGTGTGCGTTCTAGGGCCACCTGGATACCCCTGGACAGAAAGGCCAGCTCGTTCAGAAAGGGGAGCGTGGTGGCAGTTGTGACGTGGCCACCAGAGAATCAGCCAGGCCCCGTGTTACCCCAGCCCTTGATGGGCTCCCCCAGACCTGCTGAGGGTGCTGGGGTTCAGAGTGCGGCAGGTGCCTCCTGCCCTTTGGGTGTCTGTATAGGCACCAAACTGGGGTGGCTGCTGGGGCTCCCCCGGGCACAGCTGGGAGAGGACTAACCTGCCGGAGTCTCATCTCGCCTGCGACCCGGCACCAGGGAGACTCCGCCTGCACACAGGAGCTCCAGCGGGTCCTGCAGCTCTGGATCCCGCTTTGGCCTCTCCAGCACCAGCCAGGGTGGACACTGGCCCAGCACAGTTCCCTCTGCCAGTGTAGACACTTCGGTCCCGCAGTCTCGGCGGACCCTGCCCCTCAAGATTCCAAGACCACAGCCCCAGAGGCCTCGGTTCCTCCCCCAGGGCCAGCCTCCCACTCATCCTGTCCTGTCACCCCACCTCTCCCAGCTGTAACCTCCTGGACCCCAGGAAGCACTGTGCTCTGGGGCCCCGCCTTTGTTCCCACCGTGATGTGTGGGTAACTGACCTGCGCTTTGTCAGTGGCCCGCTGTGAGCCAGGTGAGGGAAGCAGGGAACTTTCTCCCCAGAGATGCCCTCGGCCCCGCCAAACTGTGTGGGAGGAATCAGGTCTGGCGTGCGGCAGGCCGCTGCAGTGAGCAGGACTCCGGCGGCTCGGGCCCCTCCTCCAGGCCCTCTGGTGTGGCCACATGGTCAGCGCCACCACCCCATTGGCCCTCCGCACAGTCCTGCCCTGGCCTGGCTTCCTCCCAGGGGCTTCCTAGGGTCCATCTGTGATCCACTGCCCAACAAAAGGTCCCTGTCGCTCTCCTGCGAGCTCCTCTAACGAGGAAACTCTGAAACTCAGGTTGCTCAGAAATCATCTGAGGAGAGTCTGTTTCTGTGTCTCCGTTTTTGCAAACAAAGGGGCCTTTGGTAATACGTCTAGGCCTAGCGAAGCGCTTTTTAAAGTCATGGAGATATCTTACAGACTTCATAGGGGATGTGACCGACAAACAGTGAATATTTAAATTACGAAAAGCTTATCATGGTGAAAGACACACAGCCATTGGGCACGCTCATCCCACATATCTGCCGCCTTCGGCAGCAGCTCTGGAGTCCTCTCTCCCGAGGGCACTGTTGTGGCTGCCACAACGTCCTGCATGGATTCAAACAATTCCCTTTCAGGATCACTTTGGGGAAGAACCAGGAGTCACACGGTGCCAGATCCAGCCAATCAGGTGGACAAAGACGCTCCATTGTGTTTCTGTTTGGCAGAAATTGTCCGTAGACATTTTGAATCAATCTAGGACCCCAAGGCAGTCACCAAAAAGACACTGAGGAAACAGTACTGCCAGGATGGCTTCAGGAAGTGGTGAGAGCAGCGGGTGGGGACTGGAGGGCTCGTGGCAATGCATCCTCTACTGTAATAAATTGCTTTTATTTTATTTTATTTTATTTTTTTTGGTACCGGGGATTGAACTCATGACCTCGTGCTTGCCAGGCAGGTGCTCAAGCCACTGAGCTAAATCCCCGGCCCATAAATTGCTTTATTTTAAACATTCACCATGTGTCATGAACACTCCTTGTAATTTACCCGCTTAACACCTATGATGCAGCATTTTTAGTGTACTCAGAGGACCAGGTGACCCTCAGCACTGCCAGCCTCAGGGACCTCAGCTGGGTCCCTGTGTGCATGTCCTCCTCGCTGCCCGCTGGGCACTGAGTGGGCGTTGCCCACCCAGGTGGATGGGGACACAGTGAACCTCCCCAGCACACATCTTCATTTGCGTTGACTGTGACTCCATGTCTCCTGCTCCTGCTCCTCCTGCTCCTCCTCCTCCTGCTCTTCCTCCTCCTCCTGCTCCTCCTCCTGCTCCTCCTCCTGTTCCCTCTCCTCCTGCTCCTCCTCTTCCTCCACCTCCTCATCCTCCTCTTCCTGCTGCTTCTCCTCCTTCTGCT